>PVJA010055314.1:0-11220 GCA_004027025.1 Myocastor coypus | reverse complement strand
ACAACGAAGTGACTGGAAGCAGACAAAGCAGAGAACATCAATAGCAAAACCATACACTTATGTACACAGGATGAATCAGACATTGGTCTCAAGAACCTTCAAAAGGTTCAGCATATTGATTATAGCACAATGTAATGCTAAAATTATGTTTGGAATACATGTCACTCTTGTCTTTTTGATATGTACTGCTCCTGGTGTAGACATCTACTTTGGAATTCAGGCCTGTCACACCATTAGACCTGGTCCTAGCTGCCTTCCTCTTTGACCTCTGACCCTCCAGGGGGCGTGGCAGGACAGCGCCTCTCGGAGCATCCTGACATTCGAAAACTGGGGTTCACCGGCTCCACTTGGATCGGGAAACAGATCATGAAAAGGTACTGGCTTCACCGCGTTCGTTTGCTGGCAATCCTGTTAGCCACATCTCTGCTTTGCTTAAACAGAGTGCTTCATGGGTAACAAAAACCGCATCAATTGTAGATGAGAAATCTACTTCTTGATGCTGGACATTTAAGTATAGAATGTGATTTAAAAAAAAAAAAAAAAACAACTTTCCAAAGCTTTAAAGAACACTCTTAATAAAACCAGAGCTCCACTGAGCTCCTGCCTCCGATGGGTAGCTTTTGTGCAATCCAACTCACGGATTGTGTTGACAGTGCAGCCCCAGTCATTTTGGAGCATGAGTAAAGCTGAAATGATCTGTATCCTGCATGTGACAAATCTGAATTATTTATAAAATGAATTCTGAACCTGGGGACGGTGGCACATGCCTGAACTCTCAGCACTTGGAAGGCTGAGGTAAGAGGCCTGCCACAAGTTCAAGGTCAGCCTGGGCCACACAGACCTTGTCTCATTGCTTCTTAGCTTTCCAGCTAAGATCAAGTGAAAGACCTGGTCCCCCAAAACAAAGCAAAACAAAACAAATAAATCTCATGATACATAATTTTATATAACTTTTTTTTAAAAAAAACTTGTTAATATTAAGTTTTTTTAAACTTACTAATTTTTTTTTTTTTTTTTTCAGGGTTCAAACTCACAACCTTGCACTTGCCAGGCAGGCACTTGGTGCCACAGAGCTATCTCCCTGGCCCCTAAACTTACTAATATTTAAGTTTCCAAAATAAGACATTAGGGGCTGGGGAGATAGCTCTGTGGCATAAGTACCTGCCTGGTAAGTGCAAGGTCTTGAGTTCAAACCCTGATCCCACCAAAAAAAAAATGTGTATCTAATAGTTTGACCAGAGAATCTGTAACAATCTTTTTGTTCTGGGAAGGTGTACTGTTGATAAAGCACATGGAAAAGCATGAATTCAATGTGCACATCACCTACCTTCAACAAAATGTATGGTGGCCCTGCTCAGGTCTCCTGCTTGGGGGCATTTCCTAAGATTTCCGAGACTCAAGGTAGTCACTGTGCCAAGTGGTGGCTGTTGGGGAGGGACAGGAGGGCAGAGACTGCTTCCTGTGTGTTTCCTTCCAGCTGCGCCACCAGCAACCTGAAGAAAGTCTCCCTGGAACTGGGTGGCAAGTCCCCGCTGATCATATTCCAGGACTGTGAGCTCGACAAGGCTGTGCGCATGGTGAGAGAGGGCAAGCCAAGCCCTAAGGTCTACTTGGAAAACCTTGTCACCTCCTTTATTGCAGGTCTTAACATGAGGTTCAGTTCTGTGTAGCTATAACTAGAAATTCTTTGTGTAGTAAAAGCACTTAACTTTAAAAATATTTTATAGTCCCTCCAATTGAAGCATTTTTAAAATTGGCTGGGCATTGTGCACACCTGTAATCCCATCACTAGGGAGGCTGAGGCGGGAGGAATGCTGTGACTTCAAGGCCAGCCTGGGCTATATATGAGCCCAGTGCCAGTCTGTACTGTTCAGGGAGACCCTGGCTTAAAACATTATATATATATATATATATATATATATATATATATATATATATATGCATATATATATGCACACGTTATGGAAAGCATATCAAAAAGTTCAAAAGATATTCTAGGGAAGCTTCTGGCTGTTCCCCTAATATCTTGCCCTGAAACCTGCTTTTGTCTGTTTTATAAATCAAGCTCTGCCAAGACTGGTAGATATAACACAAGTTTCCCTACTGAAGAAAATAAATTGGTAGGCAGGCACAGTGGCACGTGCATGTAGTGCTAGCGCTCAGGGGCTGAGGGGGGAATCTTTTGAGCCCTGGAGCTCAGGGCTAGCTTGGGCAACATAGCAAGACCTTATCTCATTAAAGCAACCAGGTAGGGGCCAGGAAGATAGTTTGGTGGTCTAAGCACCTACCTGGCAAGTGCAAAGACCCAGGTTCAATCAGCAGTACCACATCCTGTGCCAGCCCCACACTGAGCTGACCACCAAAGCTGGGCATGGAACCCATGCCTGTAATCCCAGTGCTGAGGAGGCTGAGACAGGAGATATAAGTCTGACCTTCATAGTGAAACCCTGTGCCAAATAGATAAATTAATTAATTTAAAAGAATATTTTTTTAGGGCCAGCAGTATAGCTCAGTGGATTAAGTGCAGGGGTATCACAGGGGCCAGGCCTGCCACACTGGCCCTGCTCTGCAGCACGATGAGTGGGTGATGGAGTCTGGCCGAGGTGGCACGTGCCTGTAATCTCAGCACTTGGGAGGTACAAGCAGGAAGATCACTATGAGTCAGTAGTGAGACCCTGTACAAAAAACAAAGAAAGAAAGAAAGAAAGAAAGAAAGAAAGAAAGAAAGAAAGAAAGAAAGAAAGAGAGAGAGAAAGAAAGAGACCAAAAAAAGAATATTTTTTTAAAAACCAACTAAATAATTGGCAACATCACTTTCCTGGTCTTAACAGCATGGTTCTGTAAGATACTACAGTGGCACCTGAATGAAGGGAGGGTGCATAGGAGTGAACACCTGTAGGTTATTTTCCTTTGTTTTGGTTTTTGAGACTGGGGTCTCGCTCAACAGTTGAGGCTGGCCTTGCACTCTGCAGGCTCTTCTGGCCTCAGCCTCCTGAGCTATGCGGCACTGCACCTGACTTGGGAAGCCCTGCTGTGGCAACACCTGTTTGCCTTGAACTATTTCAAAGTATAAAAATGTATTTTAAAATAAACTTTAAAAAAAAAGTTGTGGGCTGGTGCTCAGCCTCCACCTCTGAGATGCAGGCTCACAGCGAGCCATCATGCTGAGCATTCCCAGGAGATGGTGCGGTGTCCCAAATCCTGTGCTGGGCTCCAGCCAGGCAGTGGGCAGACCTCGCACATGGCCCCAGCTGTGGCTGGCCGTGCAAGGCCAGGGAAGACAGAAAGACTTGGGATGTGCAGACCCAAGGCCCCTGGAGCAGGGCCTGTGGTGACCCATGGGAGGTGCCAGTGGCAGACAACAGCCAGGGGTCCACAGCTGACATCAGGGCTAGAATTGCTATGGAGAGCTGGAGTGCTGGGAGCCCTTCCAAGTCCTCCAGAGAAAAGACTGGGAACAGAGAGAGGGATGTGTCCCTATGCCAGACTCTCCCACATTTTGAAAAGCACCAAGTCTTCACTGGCTACTTTGCCCTCTCGATTGCCTACCAGGGATAAAAGGATGACCCCAAGTCACCAAGGGTGAGGTAGGGTAGACGCCCAGAGAGCAACAGACAGTGTAATGACTGCAGAGAAGTGCTCTGTGCTTAGCTCCTGCCCAGAGATTCACAGCCAGGGACACTGGTGCTGGTGGCAGTAGGCTCTGGGTGAGGTGCACCTGGGCTCAGGCACCTAGCCTGCTGCAGAGGAGCTTGCACCCATGGAAATGCGTCTCCTTTACAAGTGGCTTGCTCACTCTTTATCCAGTTTCAGGAGGGTTCCTGGGAGAAAATTAGTGATTGGGTGCAGAAAAGGAAGGGGCAGAGAGTCCTGAACCCACATGGTCCGTCAGCTTTTTGAATGTCTTCATTTCAAAGATTTTAAAAATTTACTGATAGATTTCCCCTTGGGGGGGGGGTTCTAAAGATCTGTGATTTATATGAGTTAATGTAGAAACATCTGTCCCTCTACCTACCTGTCTTTCTTTCTGTTCATTGGAGTTTTTTTGAGACAGGTTCTTGCTCTACTGTTCAGGTTGGCCCTGAACTCCCCATGTAGCCCAGGCTGGCCTCAAACTCCTGGAGGTCCTCCTGCCTCAGCCTCCCGAGCTCTGGGATTGCAGGTGTGGGCCACTACGTCTGGTTATGATGCCGAGTGCTTAAAAGCAGCATAGTAGCCACAAACTGTGTTTAAATTTATAGAATTAACAAGATTTCCTTGCAATACAGATTTGTCTCCAGGTATATATCCTGGCCACGTCCTTGTTTTTTGAGCTCATAGGCAAAGCTGTGCATCCCTAGCAGAAATTATTGTCACTGGTCCCCATGGGGACTCCGGACTCCCTGAGGCATCCTTAGAGTGCCCACAATCCTCCAGGGATACTCATCCTCCATGCACATGATTTTATGGCGGCCTTAGCCTTGAACACAAGTAACATGGTCTTCTGTCCTGGCCCCAGGGCATGGGTGCTGTCTTCTTCAACAAAGGCGAGAACTGCATCGCGGCGGGGCGGCTGTTTGTGGAGGAGTCCATCCACGACCAGTTCGTGACGCACGTGGTGAGTGACTTCTTCCCATCTGCACTAACGTGTGTGCGAGGCGCGGCTTTCCCTCAACAGTGCGCTTCGCAGTACTCGGGAGCTCTCTGTGTGGTGAGCGCGTCACGGTGCGGTCAGTCGGTGCTGGCAGGGGCTGTGGCTCAGTGTTAGACCTTGTGGCTTGGTTCAGTCTCCATCACGGGAAAGAAAAAGAGAAGGAAATTCAAAGTACATGACGCATGGAATCGCTTCAAAATAACCCAGCAGCTAGCTCAGCAGCTTAAAGCGCCTGCAAGCAGGCACAAGGTGGGAGGGCGCCATCTCCTGGCCTGCAGTGCTGGCCCCACCCCCAGGGTGCGCTGAGGCAAATAGGACTGGGCGTGGTGGTGTGCCCTCGTAATACCAGCTCTTGGGAGGCTGTAAACAGGAGGATCACTACTACTAGTGAGACCCTGAACACCCTGTAGACCCTTCTCTAAAAACACAAAAATAAATAATAATAATAGATAAATAAATAAATAAATAAATAAAAATAACCCAGCAGAAGAGCCCATGACCTAAGTAAACTGGCTGAGGCTGGGGGGTCAGCATGCATAGTTTCATTATGGGACTTATCTACTTTTTCATGTGTCCGAGACTTAGTGACAAGATGAAGGTCTCTCTGGGAAACTTTTGTAAAATGGGCTTCACCGTGGCTGGCACAACACCTTGTCCTGCATTTGTGGTGTAGTAGACCCTTGACGCCAGTGAGGGAGACTTGTGGCTGATTGTAAGTCCATGAGCGGGTTGTGGGCCTCCTGGCTGCACCCTCACAGATGGTTTCGGTTGCCATGACAGCATATCCCTCCACTAAAGCAACAAGTCGGCAGCCACTGCAGCTTAGTCGTGGGTCCATAACTGCAGGACTAGAAGCCACTCCTGGGACACTTGGGGGACGTTAACGAAAGCTTCAGAGTGGCCCTGCCTTGGTCTCTGGGAAGGTGAGAGCCGGCATGAGCTGGCTTCTGTTGGCCAAAGCAGTACTTGGCTCCACTCCCAAGCACTTCCCACCCCTGTGCCACCAAAGAAGCCCAGGTTTTCTTTCCTCCCGGGCTTGGGGAACAAAGAAGTCACCGAGCAGCAGTGGCAGGTAAGCAGTGCCACCTCTGTGATCACATGACGTCCTTGTGTTTGTGTCCCATGAAATCCACTTTGTAGTGCCACATGTCACGGCTTTCATGGCAGGACACACTACGGTGCAGTTCCACCACAGAGGCGCAATTCTTAGAGTGCTGACGCATCAGTACCAGCCCATCCGCAGGTGCCCTGGCTCTTGCTTGGGTTCTCACTCTGCCGTGATTGAGCCTTTGCTTAGTGCCACTGCCTGCACTGTACTAAGCCCAGGAGCATGATGGACAAAGCAGACTTGGTTGCCCCACCCCTTGGCTTCCCAGCCAGCACAGGACCCTGGGCAGGGCACTGTGGCCATGGCCAGGCCAGGTGCAAACCCAAGCCCAGCAGGGTGCAGCCACTCCTTGTCTTTCTTCTTAAAAGTAGACTCAGCATCCCCAGATTCCAGGGTTCTGCAGCTTCTTCCCAGGTTCTTGGTGTCCTGAACAAAAAATTGGGTGAAATGCATGAAAAGGCAGTAAAGCTCTCCATTTATTAAAGGTAAAAATGGCAAGCATGCTGTGTAGTATGGAATGAGCCACATGGAGAGCTCACAGCAGCCATGAGGATGTGGTGGCTACCTTTGGTGTCTCTCATTCTTCAGGCCAACATCACATTCCTACCAAAACCTGCTTGACTTGCAAATAGAGTTGTGCAAAGTGCTTTCTGATTGGCCGTGGGGGCAGGGCTTGGGAAGTGGTTCCTTCCTGTATCCCTGTGACTGACAGGTCCCACCCCAATCTCCAGCCTCCTCAACATCAGAAAATGCAAAAATCAATACAGGAAGCAATCAGCAGGATGCGTGACAATGACCACTATTTGACAAGGGCTGTTGCTCATCAGAGCATTCCAGCAGGTCCTTGGTGTGGTCTACCAGGAGAGGTTACCTAGGATAGTTTCCCACATTTTGAGGAAGGGAAACAAAGTGTGGTGGCCATTCTAGAAATGTTTTTGCCACATAGAGTGAATGCCTGCCACATTAATGACAGTTCTACAACAGCAGTCAATTACAATTTTGTGGCTTGGCATTCAGGATAACTTTACTATGGCACATGGAGTCTGTATTCTGCTAGACTGGAGATGTAGCTTGGTGTGAGGACCCTAGGTGAATTCCCAGAATGACTACACAAAAAGATCTTGGACTCTGTCTCAGTTGCTCTTCTTCCATTGCTGGGACAAATACCCAACAACCAAAATAAAGGAAGGAAAGGTTTATTTATTTTTATTTACTTTTTTAATTTATTTTTTTGAGACAGGGTCTCACTATGCAGTTCAGGCTGGCCTTGAGCTCACTTTTGTAGCCCAGGCTGGTCTTGAACTCGCACTGATCCTCCTGCCTCAGCCTCCCGAGTGCTGGGATTACAGGCGTGCGCCACCACGCCCAGCTGAAGGAAAGTTTTATTCAGCTCAGTTACTGGAGGTGTTATTAGTCCATACTCCGATGGCTCCAAGGCTAAGTGGCACAGGGCAGAGAGCATCCATTTCATGGCAGCAGAACAGCAATGGCAACAGGTCAACAACAGCAACCTGCCAATAAGAGAGTATCTGTTTCTCTGTTTCTCTTATATTACATTTAGGCTCTCTGCCTTAGGCTATGCACCTCAGGCCACATCTATAATCCCAGCTATACTCAGACCTATAATCTCATCATTGGTTCACCCATAATCCCAGGGAATCATGAGTTCATCTCAAACTCTAGAAGTTCCTGCCCCATGACTACACAAGCCTTTGGGGGGACAAGTAGATATAAAACATAACAGACTCCCAAAGTACTGTACATAGTGATTCCTATACAGTGTGTGATGGGAGAGATTCCAGATGCTTGCATACAGTGAGCAAAGAATTCCAAGTTTGTGCCTCATGGTAAAAACAAAGGCTCTGCACGTATTGAAGCTGATGGGGAAAGTGCCCTCAGTGGGTGGGGAGAGGAGAGCTACTGGGTGGTGGAGAGGCTTGGATGGAACATGAATTAGGCTTTTGGATTTATTTATTTATTTATTTATTTTTTTGTTGTTGTTGTTTGGTGGGACCAGGGTTCGAACTCACGACCTTGCACTTGCCCAGCAGGCACTTGTGCCTCAGAGCTATCTCCCCAGCCCCAGGCTTTTGGATTTAAAAAGATGTGCGCCCTGCCTAGGGCATCTATTTTGGGATCTCTAGGTTTGATTGACAAAAATGACTGAGAATATTTGGAGTCACCTCAGGTATCTCACACACACAACATTCCCACAGTTCACTCTGTCATAATTACGTGCATGACACGCAGTCCCTTGTGTGAAGCACTTGTCAATGTAGAATTATGGAGCACTTAATTCTCCAGGAAGCGCTTAGTGACCTTCAAGTGGAAAAGGCCACTGTGGGTCAAAGCACTGTGTCTAACATGAGTGTGGTCTGGCCTGGAGCTTCCGACATTTTCCAGGTCTCCGAGGACAGTGGAGGGAGATATGGGTCTCAGACACTGTGTCCACACAGAGGAATAATCAGGGAGTGTTCCTGCCACCCCAGGGGTGCAGTCTACACAGTTCTGCACACTTAGAGACTCCCTTGGGAGATCATCGCACTGCGCATGCTGCTGTGGGTTCCAGAGGGCACACAGCTCCACACAGCTTTCTGCCACCCTGGGGAAGCTGTGGAGTTAGGGTGCCCATTACCATTATTAACTGAACTGTGTTTTGTGGACTGGTGACATACAGGTAGAAGAAATTAAAAAGATGAAAATTGGTGATCCACTAGACAGATCCACTGACCACGGGCCCCAAAACCACAAGGCCCACCTGGAGAAGCTGCTGCAGTACTGTGACACTGGAGTGAAGGAGGGGGCCACCCTGGTGTGCGGGGGGAGACAGGTCCAGAGGCCAGGTAAGTCCCCTCCATGGGTGGCAGGCACCTGCCTCCTGAGTTCAGAATCAGTGTAAAGTTTTCATTGCATAGTATACTTACATGTACTGCAGAAGTGGACAGAGGCATTTAGAATGCCATCAGAAGGCTTAATTACTATCCTCCACTTGCCACTTATAAACTGTGGCACTTTAGGTAACAAGTTTTCTGTGCCTCAGTTTCCTCCCCTGTAAAATGAGATGAAATGTGAATGAATATCCTACCTTATGAGGCTGATGTGACAGGCACTCAGCTGTTGAACAAGTATGAGTCACTCTGTTATGGGACCCTGGGGACCTTGATTCTGGGCACTTTGAGATTTGATCCTCACCGACACGGGCTAGGAGAGGTTTGTTCCTGTTGAAAGCAAGACCTGTTACTGAGATCAGTAAATGGATCAATTTTACAGTTCTGTCTCAAAGGAGAGACAGAAACTAATTTTTCCTGTCACAGGTGGGCCATACCAACACCTTACTCTGAACATTGATGGGATAAGAAAAGCTGGGATGTCTGGTGTTTCCTGTATGGTTAGAATTTCTGGATTACTGCACAGTCTGTACAGGAGATTTTATTTTATAGAAGAATCTCTGAAAATTAATGTAGACAGAATAATAGAAAAAAACATTTTTTTTCTTAACTTCCACTAGAGGAAATAACTGATTCAGGAAAAGTCAACAGAGGCCGCGCTTAGGCAAATGGTTGACAGGGACCTGGTGTCTCCAAGTACCAACTGTCACACTTGCAGATGCTCGCCAGTCATGAGGCCAGCCCCACAGTGCAAAGATCAGGTTGTCATTGCTGTAGGTCGGGCTGAACACCAGGGAGAGAGACTTTGGATGTCATGTTCTCCCGGGGACACAGCATGGAGCCACAGTAGCACCTCTGAACTGTTCCTGCCAGAGACTCAACCTGAAGATATCACAGCACCCAATGTCAGATGTCCAGCCTATGAGGGCTGGAGGAGAAGGCCCCGGGACTGGAGATGGATGATGGGCAAGGTTGTGCCCTTTAGGAAAGCACTTACCAGCTATTACAGTTTGTGCATAGGTGTCCCCCCAAAACCTCATGCAGTCAAGGAGAGGCTTCTGGAACTTGTAATCCATTATTGTGAGAATGGGTGCTGCGCCTCCCCTGGGGCAGGTGATTTGCATTTCAATGTAAGGAAGGAAGAGAAGTTAGCTGCTTGAGCTGCTGCTACTGCTCCCTTGGCTCTCTCTCTTAGCTGCCGCCTTGAAAGGTTGCCCTCTGGCATGTGCCACTCCACCTTGGAGCCAGCTGAATATGGCCAGAAACCTCCAGTAACTGTGAGCTAAATAAACCTTACCTCCTTTCATTTTGAGTGTTGGGTGTTTGTCCCAGCAACAAAAGAAGAGTAACTAAGACACCAGCAAAGAGCTATTTGTTTACACATAGATAAGATGGTAAATTTGACACTATGTATGAGAAGAAATGTGAAAAGAAATGCATGGCATACAGAAGCCCACCCCAGGAAGGAATGACAAATGTAAGATGTAAGATGTCCTACTGGACAGCTCACCCTGTCCCCTAAGAGATCATGGCAGAAGATAGACAAGTGTAAGGCCAGAAATATTTAGATTATAAAAATCATTTGAGAACTCTAACCTTGAAAGGCAATGCACAGGACTTATGTGAGTTGTAATTCACATAAATTCATTGGGGAAAAATACATCTTCAAACAATAAAAGAAGTAAAAGCATAAACTTCAAGTGAAGAACGAGCAGGAATTTTGCTCAGTGTGTTACCATGTTGGGATGATATAAAAAAGTCCTGATTTTTAACTGATTTGCACTGAAGCAGTTCAGAGTGAAAATTATATTGCGATCTTGCCCTAAAATACTTCATCAAGGTCAAAATAAATCAAATGTAGCAAAACATGACCTTATTTACTAGTATGTTATTTTTAATTTTGCAAATATTTAACATTTTTATAATAAATACACTAATAAAAAGAACTTAAGCCCCAAAGCTCAATAGAGACATGAGTCTCTTCTTGGTTTTACTGAACCAGGGAGGAAATTGGAATTAAATAAAGAACTATTCCTTGCAAACAATTCTTTGACTTGCTCTATAATTTACATCCTTTTCTTTTTCATTTTCCAAAAGGCTTTTTCATGGAGCCAACTGTGTTCACAGATGTGGAAGATCACATGTTCCTGGCCAGGGAGGAGTCCTTCGGGCCCATCATGGTCATTTCCAAGTTCCCAACTGGGTATGTTCTCTGGGCGCAGTGGAGCTGGTTGCCCCTCCCCGTCCTTCTGCAGGCATTGGTGGCTACATCAGTCCCCACTCTGGAATATTAGCTTACTTGAATAATTGCAAGTGCCTGCTTTTGCTGGCCAGTGCTAGAGCTGGGTACAGTTTTGCTTCTCTTTTCACATTAGTGGCTGGGTGTCTATGCTGTAGATGTCTTCAGGCGGAGGCAAAACCCTAAGAGCAGATGGGTGAGCTTGCACATCTGCATCCCAGTGGAAGGAAGCAAGGAAAATCTGATTTTCCCAAAGATACAGAGCTGCTACCATTGAGGATGAAGCTCTTGGGAGCCTGATGCTGAGCTCCTTAGAGAAATGACCTCAGTCGGCCACATGTGGTTGTGATCT
>PVJA010055313.1:0-11228 GCA_004027025.1 Myocastor coypus | reverse complement strand
TAATGGTTTTTAGTTCTTTGTAGATTCTAGATAGAAGACCTTTGTCTGAGTACTTGTTAGTTAAAATCTTTTCGAAATTTGTGGGTCGTCTTTTCACTTTGTTAGTGATTTCCTTTGACATGCAGAAACTTCTTAGCCGGAGGAGGTCCCAATTGTTGATGCTTTCAAGTGTTAAACGTGCAATTTGATTTCCGTCCATACACTGTGATGTCCTCATATGAGAGCACCCTGGGCCCAAACACGTTTTCCGGTGTTTATTGAGTTTTCCTAAGTACTCATCAGTGCAGAAAAGTCGGATGTCCTCTGTACCTATATCATAGCCTCCTTTGAGACTCACTGGGCCCTAAAACCAGTACTTAATTATTTATAGTTATCTTGGATTGGTAGCACATTCTGCCAGGGGAAATGTGCCACCCGAAATGATAACTTCCCATTTAGATTTCACTTTCTGATTACTTCTCAGAAGAGTGAAAACATCTATGGTTTATTCTACTAGTAATTTTCAAGTGCACAACATTTTGTTAATAACAACAGTAACTAGGAATGGGAATATATCAGAGACTGGCACACTGCCTGCCAGGCAAATGTAAAATCCTAAGCAGTATTTCCAGTTTAAAAAAAAATACAATGCATCAAGTTACACAAGAGATCCCCAAAGCTTATTATTTATTAATATAATGATTTTGAAGATTGAATCAAGAATAACTCTAAAGTAAAATTCTCCCATACCACCTTGAAATTCCAGTTTTCAGCCTGCCGCGCTGTACTATGAGCATCTTCCGTAGCTTTAGGCAGATGTGAGAATGAAGAGCAAAAGGCACAGCTGAATGATTTTGAAAGTTCTGTGTTGGTCCAGAAAGGAAGATCCAGTAAACCTGGAGCCTGCAAAAATGGAGTTTAGCAGAGGTTTGCTGTGAAGAACTAAACATTAAGAAGGGGGACACCCACTCAGGATCCCCCTCCTGTCCCTCTCTTGGACAAGAGCTTTCTTTCTCTCAATAAATATGTTCTGCTCATGGAAGAAGAAGAAGAAGAAGAAGAAGAAGAAGAAGAAGAAGAAGAAGAAGAAGAAGAAGAAGAAGAAGAAGAAGAAGAAGAGGAAGAGGAAGAGGAAGAGGAAGAGGAAGAGGAAGAGGAAGAGGAAGAGGAAGAGGAAGAGGAAGAGGAAGAGGAAGAGGAAGAGGAAGAGGAAGAGGAAGGAGGAGAAGAAGAAACCAAGTACTTTGGATCTGGGTAATGCAAAGGTTGCTGGGAGAACATGGGAGGTGTCCAAAGGACTGCACTCCTTTAGACTCTGGAAAAGTGAAAGACTGCTCTGAGAATGAAGCCCCAGACACTATGCTCCAGAACAGCAGTGGCCTAGTAATTGTAACCGATTCCCCAGATTTCAGTTCAATGTATTCAGCCAATCAGGAGCCAGAGGCCAATGCAGCCTCCAGCAAGCTACAGAAAGGCTGGGCTTCTGCACTGGCTGATGGTAGACTTTGGCATTGTTATGGTTTGTGTATAGGTGTCCGCCCAAATCCTCATACAGTCATGGGGTGGTTTTGGAATTCGTAATTGATTATTGTAGAAATATGTGCTAACTTCCCCTGGGGCAGATTATTTGCATTTCAATATAAGAACTGAAGAGAAGTTAGCTGCTTGAGCTGCTGCTACTCTCTCCCTTCTCTCTTGCTCTTTGACTGCTGCAGTGAAAGGCCGCCCTCTGCCATGTGCCACTCTGCCTTGAAGCCAGCTGAATATGTGCTGAAACCTCCAGTAACTGTGAGCTAAATAAATCTTTCCTTCCCTCATTTTGAGTGTCAGGTGTTTGTCCCAACAACAAAAGAAAAGCAACTAAGACTATGACTGAACAAGACCATGGGGATTACAAGTGTTTGGAAATGGCTTATGGGAAGAGATAGGAAAGATCCGGAGATGTTGCCTACTTGCAAAGAGCTGGAACAACTTCAGCTCTTCTGTAGGGGAGATTCTGGTCATAGCTCCGAAAACCAGAAAGCTGATAGGAAGCTTCCCCTATAAAGACCAGGCTGGGGGGTTTTCTGCTGGTGAGAGAGACTTTATTGGTTGTTGGACTGTGGACCATTTGTGCTTTGACTTAGCAGAAAAGTAGTCTGCATTTTGTGCATGTCCAGAAACTTTACCTGAGACTGAGGTTAGACATGGCGGCCTGATAAATCTTTCAAAAGATATTTCAAAGGAGCCAAATATTGTGGCAGTGTCATGGTTGTTAGTGGGAACTTTTAGCCAGATTTGTATTGAGAATCATGAACAAGGAGCCCAGGAGAAGAATTGAAAATTTGAGTTTGACCAGAAAAGAAGCCTCTATAAATCTGTGGACTGCAAAGATAGAGCTAAGAGCATCTGCATGGCTGAGAGGAAACCAGAAAATGGAAAACAATGATCCAAGGGCATCACAGGAGGTGGCAGGGCTTGACCCCTTGCAGCCTCAGAATTGCAAAGGTTAGGGACTTTGCCTTGAGGGGAAACCCACTGTGCCCTTTGTTTCAGAATGGTGGAGGCTACACCTGGTTCCAGAATGGCGGGCATGGAGACTTTATTTCTCAGAATCAGGGTCAGAGTACTCAGCAATCCATGTAACTGACCCCTGCAGCCAAGAGAAAGGAAAGCCTGGCTATTGCTCCAGTTGGCAACAGACCTTGGCATCATCCATATGGCAGTGGTTTTAGGCACAATGAGAAAGCAGAAGTTCTGGGGTTAAGAAGGCTTCTACCTCTATTTCATAAGAAGGCCTGGGAGGCCAGGCAGTGTGCCCCTGAGAGGGCAGTGCATAAAATTTTGAATGAGAACCCCATTCGGTGGAAACCCCAGAAGTTTTGAAAAGCTACCAGGATTGTGGATCATCTGAGAGAAACTTCAAAGAGCAAGCAAAGCCAGCTTAAGAGAGAAGCCATGAGAACTACATCTACCAAGAGTGCTGTAGGGGCAGAGTCGTATGGAGCTTACAATTTGCCACAGTTTGCTTTGGGCGTTCCACAGAGATCTCCAGGATTTCATGTTGGCCCTTCTGGATTTTGGACTTGTGTTGGTCTCAAAGCCTGATATCCTGTTATGTGTAGTTTTTGAAATGGTAATGATTGCTTTGTGCCTTTGAATGCTGGATGTGTTTAATTTCCATAGAGGCTCACAGAGACTTGGGGCATGGACTTTCCAGCAATGCTGAAACTGTTGGGAGTGACAACTCTTAGAGAGGGACTAGAATTCCTTTTGTGTAAAGGGATGTGCATGACTCTTTGGGGGCTCAGGTTCAGAACGTGATGGTTTGTGTATAGGTCTCTCCCAAGGCCTCATGCAATCATGCGGCAGCTTCTGCAATTTGTAATTGATTATTGGGAAAATGCGTAGTGCACCTCCCCTGGGGCAGGTGACTTGCATTTCATTGTAAGGTAGGAAGAGAAGTTAGCTTGAGCTGCTGCTACCCCTCCCTCCCCTCTTGCTATTTGCCTGCCACCATGAAAGGTTTCCCTCTTCCATGTACCGCTCTGCTTTGGAGGCAGCCGAATATGGACGGACACCTCCATTCACTGTGAGCTAAGCCAACCCTTTTCCCCCTCATTTTGAGTTTTGGGTATTTGTCCCCGCAGGGAGAGCAGAGTACCTAAGTCATGCGTGATCCACATGATGCTTCCTTACACGTGCAGGATGCTCATGGGGTGGGGCCGGGGAGGACTACACCCAAATTCCAGAAGAAGACTTGGGAGGCCAGGTGGTGTGCTTTTGAGAGCACAGAGCGTGAAGCTATGAGAGTCAAGTCAAACATGAGGGAGGGGCAGAAACTGGGAGGAGCCAGCAACATGGAACATCTGAGAAAAGGAAACCTAGAAGTAGTGAACAACGTTGGCCCAAGAGAGAAGCCAGCAGGGCTCCCACTGGCTGTAGGTGTGCGGGACTTTGGTCAAGCCTTTGGGAATACACATCTTGCCATGGATTGATCTGGCTGTTGCCGGACAAGGAGCAAGAGCACTCAACATCTGCTTTGCAACATGTAAGTCTTGCTTTGAGCCCATTCCTTTATTTCCCTCTTTCTCCCCTTGGAATGGTAAAGTTTGCCCTATGTCTTTGTGTGTTGGCTGTGTTTACCATGTCTTTATTTTTACAGAGCTTCACAGCCAGTCATTTGCCTTACATCTGAAGGGAGACTCTGGACTTGAAATTTTCTTCCTTTCTTCCTTCCTTTCTTTCTTTCTTTCTTTCTTTCTTTCTTTCTTTCTTTCTTTCTTTCTTCCTTCCTTCCTTCCTTCCTTCCTTCCTTTCTTTCTTCCTTACTTTCTTTCTGTATTTGACTTTTATTTAAACATGGTCTTGCTATGCAACACAGGTTAGCCTTCAGCTCTCACTTCATGGCCCATGCTGCTCTCAGACTTGCAACAATCCTCCTGCCTCAGCCTCCCACATGCTGAGATTACAGGCGTGTGCTGCTCTATCCAGTGGGACTAGGCATTTCCTACAGTGCTGCTCTAATCCCTCTACCAGGGAAACCAACATGAATTAGCTTTTCCGCAAACGTAATGAGAGGCTCAGCAGACCGGCCTCCCATACGGACAACTGAAAGGCGGCCACTGTTTCCCAGCCTTTGTGCATAGGCGTCAGAAATGTGGTCTACTACATTCCTCATCTCCTGAGTGACTTGGCCTGAAAGAAGGCTCCTGGGACACATTCATTTGCTCTGACTGGCCTTAAAGAAACCAAAGACAGTATTTGCTTTGTTCACATATCGTCGCTGAGGCCATGGCTCCTTTTCTTAGATCTTAGTTTCTTTGACAGTAGAAATAAAACTGCTAGAGTCTGATTGTAAACTAGTCATGAGCCAGGCTCTGTGGGGCCAGCTCTTCGGGTAGGCTGAGGCAGTGCTTCCTGGAGCTCGGGTGTTCTCAGACAGCTTGGGAAATAACCACAGTAAGCACAGTATAGTTAGAGCTTACGGAAGGGATTGCAATGCAGCAACATTTTCCAAAGGTCAAAAAGCCAGGAACAGTGGGAAATAGCTACAGGGTGGAGATCAAAAGGAGCAATCAAAAGTTTGCCCTAGAAAGACCTAGGTTGAGCCCTAGTCACAGGAAGTCATTCAAAATACTTTCCGACTATTGGCTGGACTCACTAGGCTACGTGGTTTCCATTGGCTACCCTCTCGTTTTCTAGGTGAAAACAGCCAATCAGCTACTGTCGTGGGGAGAGCGTGATCTTCTGTGTGGGAGCTGCTAGAGTACTGCGAGGATCAGATGGCCATCTGCGCTGACTCGGGCTAAGCCGCCGGTCTGAGGTGCAGCTACTGGCCATGAATATTCATTATACTGCAGGTGATGATGTGGGCAGAGTCTGTTAGCGGAGGACAAAGCTCTTCTCCTGAAAGTGACCGTAAATACAGCTAGCTGTGCCCAGCAGTCTTGGCAGGATCTGCATTATTTCGAAATAAATTCATGAAATCACCACTAGGTGGCAACAAGAGGCTTTCTGTGCTCCTAGCAGCAAGTTCAGAGGGAGATGGACTTCCAAAGAATCCTGCGTGCTTATGTTCCTTTGTTTAGCCTCCCCTCACACATTTTTAGGGGCTTTTGCTCAAGAAATTTTTGCCTCCAGCTATGTCTTCAAGGTTTCTGGCTATTCTCTCTTCTAGCACATTCACTGTTGCTGTTTTAATATTTAGGTCATTGATCTAGCTTTATATTTGCTTAAGGTATGACGATAGACATGGGCCCAGCTTCAAGCTTAGGCATTGGAAAGCCTGCATTTCCAGCAGCGTTTACTACAGAGGCTGTCTTTCTTCCAGGGAAAGCATTTGGGACTTTCGTCAAAGGTAAGGTGGCTGAGTGTCTTTGAAGCTGTTTGTTGTTATCAAAGCAGTTTTGTAGTGTAATTCTAAGTCAGAAATCCTCATGCACCCTGCTTTGTCTTTGTTGCCAGCAACTGTTTTTGCTATTCTAGGTTTATTCTGGTTCTAAATGAATTTTAGCCATGTGTTGTCTACTTCTCTGAGGTATGTTAATGGTATTTTGATTGGAATTGTATAAAATCCATATAACAGTTTGGGAGGATGGCCAGTTTCACAAAGTTGGTTCCTATCGATGAGCAAAGGATATCTTTCCATTTTTCTGGTGTACTTTTTTTCAGACACGGTAATTTTCATTGTATAGATCTTTCACTTCCTTTGTTAGACTGATTGGTATATATCTCATTTTCTGGAATGGTATTTACAATGGCGTAGTTTCCCTAATTTCTCTCTCATTGGAAAGGTATAAAATCAATGGCCTAAGTCTCATCCTATTAAAACTACTTTGCACACAAGAGAAATCTCCAAGAGAGTGAAAGACTGTCCAGACGGGAAAAATATTTAGTCAGTTGCCCTCTTTACAAAGGATTTCTATATAGAACATACAAAGAACTGAAAAAAAATCAGAACCTTATAATTTAAAGACCTGACAGAGAGGTCCTAGTAACAAAACCTGAGCAGAGATTCTTCGAAAATGAACTGCAAGATTCCCAAGAAATTGAAAGATGTTTTATCAGTTAGCAGCTACTTTCCTGAGCAAGGAAAGGGTTGTAGTGGTTGATACATTGAGTCAACTGGAGAAGTTTAGGAGACTAATTAAGTGACTCAGCAGGGAGCCAGGATTCTAGTTTGTGAAAGTCCTCATGCTGTGGTACAGGAGGGCATGGACATTGTGTGAGTCTTGTACTTTCAGAACCAGGATAGTTTGTTTACAATATAAGGAGGAGAGAGAAGCTTGCTAGAAGCTGCAGCCCTAGTACACTGAGTGTAATGTACTTAGAATAAATGTAAGGCTGAGGAAGGAATAATTCAGCTGTACGACAACCATGAAAGTTCAGGAACAAAAATTAGTTCCTAAGGAAGACACCAGGAACTGACCCTAATGCACTGGTAGTGAAACTAAAGAAAGCCTCGATAAACCCTTTAGATCCACGCAGTTTTAGTTGAGTCTTAAGATCACCAAGTTTGGAGGTCACACAACTCATATTATTCTTTTCTGTCATGTCTCTGAAGCCACCTGAAGAATGCAAACTGTTCTTGGAAAATTCCACCTTGCTGTCCTGTCTTCAGAATATGCTTCCCTGTTGCCTTCCCTTTGGTTACCTCCTCCTGTGTTGAGATACAGGTGTCTTTGGCCATCATCATATTTTGCATGAAAAACATCTATTCATTCCAATTAATAACCAAGGAATTAGTTTTTTCTTGGAGAAAGTCTATGAGTCATATGACTCCATAAGCTATAATCGGTGCTTTTCTCTAGATTTATGGAAGCTAGAGCATTCCCTGACCTACTGATAATGCTAACCTGTGTGTCGTAGAGGCAGTCACTAAACTAGTGGCTACATAGGACATGCCTCCTCTGAGATCCGCATACAGCTTTATACCTCCAACCCACAGCTCAATGACTTTCTCAGAGCAAAAAGCCCCATCTTCCACTTTGCTGGCCCATATCCAATATAGTTCTTTCTTCCCCCAATCACAGAATTTTCTGTTTCTTGTCCTCATCAGTCAGCAATGCAACTGTTACTTTCATAGCTGTAGTAGGATGGTGTTACGGTTTGGGACCAGTGGGCCCTTCAAAGGCGCATGTGGTCATGGGGTAGAGTTCTAGGGTGTATGATAAATTCACGATACAGTTCTGGGATTATAGATAGGTGTATGGCTGAGATTACGGGTGTGAGCGTTATACTCATCCCGCTACAGATAGCCTGCACACAACATGAGGGAGGCAGACTTGCTCTCTGAAGCCATGGTTGTCACTACTCCTCTCATTTGTTCTTGCTTTTTTGCCACAGCCATGAACAGCCCCTCTTTTCCACGAACCACTCTGCCTTGGAGCCAGCTGAGTACGGGTGGAAGAACCCAGTGTGTGCTAATAAAGTTTTCCTTCATTTAGGGAGTTAGGATTTTGTTCCAGAAACAAGAGAAAAGTAGCTGAGACAGAAGGCTTCTTCCCTTTGTTTTATATTTTTATTTCATGTATTTGGTACAGGTCTTACTATACAACTGAAACTCATAGTAATCCTCCTGTTCAGACTCCCCAACACAACCACATGTGGTCTCAGTGGCCGGTAGGAGTATTTGGGATGGGCCTGACAGGAAAACTGTTGGGAAAAGCCACCCTTGAACCCACACAAGACCACGCTTATGTTAGCTGGTGTGAAAAGAGAGGTTTATTGATGGTAGCTAGCAGGTGCCGGGATGCTCAGGAGACCTGAACGGTACTGATGGCTGGGGAGGCAGGAACGTAGTAGAACAGGTAGGAATGGGGAAAAGTGAGTCAAGTGTCATTTGATGGGCCAGCATGTTCACTGTGGGTAGGAATGGGGAAGGGGGGTCATCAAGTGTCCCTGGCTGGGCCAGGGTGTTCTGAGCACAGAGTATAAAGTCCTTGAAACAAACTGAAACAAAGCTATATGAGCAAGCAGCTGGATGCACACAGCCAAGGTTAAGTCTTTGCAGCACAGATGTGGTTGGGGGCATCTGGGAACATAGGAAGTAGTGCGGGTTAGGGGGCCCACAGCTGAGTGCCTTAACAGGGCCAGCACAGTATGGGGCAGCAGGAATTTAATCTGGGTCCTTGCACTTGCAGGGGAGGCACTTAGACAGCTGAGCTCTCTCCCTAGCCCAGGACGGCTTCTTAACTCTTGGAAAAATTAAAGTGCTTAGGAACTAAGCTGGAGATGCCACTGCTGTGCTGTGAGGAGGTGTTCAGCAAGAGGCCCAAAGATATCGGGAGGTAGAGCTGCCTGAAAGGCTTTTTTTTCTGATAAAAGACCAAAGAAGATATCAGATGACTGTGTTTCCTAAAAAGACTCAAAGGTTACATTTTTTCATCAAAGAAAAAAGAAAAAAAAAGCACTAGTGAAAGAGATTAAAGTTTGGTGAGGAGCCCAGCCAAATGTGATGCTGCTGTGGAGCTGAGCTCTCTAGAGCCAGTGCGGTGGTAGAATTGCAAAACGGCTGAATCTCAGAATTGAAACCAACACGTAAAACAGGAAGTTTGTAGCAGAGTTCTTCGTGCCTCTGTAAGTTTAACCCAGTAATCTGACTGCAGGAGATGCCATGCGGCCTCTGGAGAGCAGCTGCAGATTGCCTCAAATTCAACCACGTTTTAGTTTTTAAAAGCAGTTCCCGGTTGCACGTGGAATCATTGACAAAGGGTGTGAAACATGAAATATAGTCTTTGATTTGGGGAAAGTATTCTTTTCTATTCTCTTTAGGAAAATGAAATTTATTTTCAGTTGAGATGAAAAAATAGGTTTTAAAGAATACAAAAATGGGAAAAAACAGAAAAATAGAAAAGCATGAGAAATGATACAAAATTTCATTACATCTGCGTGCATTGTTTGATATGAATTTCTTATTTTGAAATTTTAAGTAATGTCAATGACATGCATAGTTTTATGTTTTAAGAGACTATTTAGCTCCTTTATTTGTAATAATTTTAAATTTTAAGACTTCCATGAATTGTATTATGTATAAAAGTTAGAGTTTTATCCTTATTGATATTGAAATATGCTACACATAAAATGCACATGCTGTTATCCTCAGATCAGTCGTTAAGGTTACCAAATGAAAACCAGAAAAATTAGTTTCATAAAAGAAAACAGGGGCCTGTGAGATAGCTCAGCGGTACAAAGTGCTTACTTGGGCAAGCTCATGCAAATGCAGAGATCTCAGTTCCATCCTGGCGCCACTGGCTGCAGCAGCCCCACCCCCAGGGCAGGCTGCCTCAGCCATAATAAACAAACCAACAAACAATCAGAGTAAACAGAAAAATGCTTTTAAGTATCAACTAAGTGTTCTTTTCAAAAGACTTGTAGAAGGGCTGGCAAGATAGTTCATCAGACTAAGTATCTGCTTAGACAAGACCAGGGGTTCAATCCCTGGCACCACATGCAATGCCAGCCCTGCCCCTGGGTGTCCTGAGAGGACCCCCAAATCTAGGTGGTGGCACATGTCTGTAATCTCAGCCCTGGGGAAGCTGGAACAAGACGATTAGTATGAGTCCAAGCTGAGCAGTGAGATCCTGTACTAAATACTAGTTCTCATTGCCAAGGTTGGCGTGCATGGCATGGATTAGCCCTTGGCTGATGCACGAGCAGCCCTGCCTTATAGGTATAAGTTCCAGTAGGCTTAATGACACTGGCTGTAGCCATGGTAAGGAATTAGCATGGAGATTTCCAAAGCTGCAGGTCATTAGCCAGATTGAGTGATTCAGAATTAACAGTCAAGGGTTGTATGGTATGTGAAAACTAGCTCATGGCCTGTGCCTGCCCCTTGGGCACTGTGGAGAAGCTTCCAGGTCAGCTGGTACAGTGGAGGGCCCCTTCAGATCCCCCAGCACACAGGCGGACATGGACAGTGCAAACTTATCATCAGGCAAACATTGGAAACCATACTAAACATGAATAAGACCCATTACAGCCAGAGAGCATGAATAAACAGTATTTTAAATATATGTGAAAGAAACCACATGAAAATATATATGTTCACAAGATAGATAGTTTTACATCTAGTTTCTTTAGTCCTTTGAAAAGTTGTCTTGTGCTAATCTTTAGACTGGATACCAAGCTTATTCCTTGTACACTGCCTAACTACTACAGAGACAGTAATAATCAGTGTATCAGCTATTGCAACTGCCCTGCTAACCTGTCTCAAAACTCAGTATTATTGTTTAATTTTTTTCTCTTTAAAACTCAACAAGAAAACAAACTCCATGAGGGAACTCAACACCCACAGGCTGCTGATTTTCAGGGTTCTTTATATGCACATAGACATGCGTCTTATGCCCGCTTTACTCAATATATAATCTTTGCTTTTTGAAATATATGGTTGGTGCTACATAATGTCTTATAGCTTAATTCTTTTAACTTAGTGGTTATTGTGCAAATTAGTGTTCTCTCGAGCCCAACTCATGAATACTTTCTTCATTCTTGGTATTTTTTGCAACTCATTTCAGAGAATCAACACCAATTTTTTTTCCGCTGCTAATATTTTAGTTTCCTTCGTCACTACTGAAAATGCTGCAATGTATGTAATTCTCATATATTAACATATATGACTCTGCATAGAATTTCGGAAGAAGGGGCTCTGAGTTACAGGGCGGAAATAGTGCGGAAAAAGGGAGGCTGAATAAAAGGTACCAAAATACAGTGTGACAAAAAGAAGAACTCCTTTTTTTTTTTTTTTTTTTTTTTTTTTTTTTTTTTTT
>PVJA010055312.1:0-11221 GCA_004027025.1 Myocastor coypus | reverse complement strand
AATGCATGAAACGCAGAGCTAGATTGGTGAGATGAGCTTTAGGAGGCTTAGATTCAATAGCCTCTAACATCACAAGCTTCACTGGTGGCCCACTGCAATTGCAAAACCTTTGACTGCGTATGTATCTGCTTCCTCTTTGTCTTCCCAGTTTATGGGCTCTACTTTCAGTCTTCAAGCTTGATCTGAAATTATGGTAGGTGAGACCGGCACAGAATGCCTCCCGCGGCCACACGGTCGCAGGCCCCCTACTGCTTTGCAGATTAAATCTCCAGCCTCCTCGGTGCCCCAACTCACCTTCCGTAATTAGATAAGATCGGAGGCAGCCCCAGAGGGCCTGGAAGCCTCATGTCACCTTGGCCAGCTCCGTCTCTTTCCTGCCTTTTTCCTTCGCAGTGAGCTAGATAGGAAATCATGAAAATAGAATTACATGGGAAAAAACTGAAATGGAGCGGCATAGCTGCCCCCACGTTGTGGGCCGATGGAAACTGAGGCACTGCAGATTGCATTTTGGACCTGGAGAAGATCTCAGAGAGGCTTAAGGCATCGTAAGATATGTTTTGAATTATCAGGCTCCAGATTATTTTTTTGTGGGGGAATCAGGAATCAAACTCACAGCCTTGCGCATGCCAGGCAGATGTGGTACCACTGAGCTACATCTCTGACCCTGGCATTTTTAAAGTGACTCTCTTTTAATGACCAAACTGATTTGTATTGCTTTGGTAATAAAAATTACAGAGGTTTATACAGATTTGGGATAGCTCAGAAATGTACACAGAGGAAAAACATATTGTACATGTATCCACCTTCCAACTTCTATATAGGTATAGATATTGCTATATTCATACTAACTTTTACATGAAAAATCAACTTGAACACAGTTTTTCTAACCTTGATTTTGATGTGTTGTATTTAAATCAATGTGTTTACATCTCTGTGACCATGGGGCCTCTGGTGGCCCCTCCTACCCAGAGCTTCTTGGGGTGCCCAGCCCCAACATGCATCCTCTCAGCACCTTTTCCTGTCATTAAAACTGAAACTCGGAGCAGGTGCTGGGATCAGAAACTGAGAGCTGGCATACAGGCTCATGCCCAGGGGCTGCTTCCCACCCATCCCCCACTCTGTGGTAGCCAGAGCCTCACTCTGTGCTTGAGGTATGTGTGCAATATGTCTCAACACTGTGTTGGCAGTGTCACAATCCTGTGTCACTAAGTACACAGGGCAGTCCCAACAGGGTCGGACCTTAGCTCATTTTACAGATAAGGAAATGGAGGTGTAGTGCGCAGGTAGCTGGGGATAGGGCCAGGTCAGCTTGCCGCATCATCTTCTTGCGTCCGTCCCGGTGGGGAGGCAATCAGTGAGGTGCTTCAGAAAGCCATGCTGGACCAGGAAAATGGGGCCTGAATCCCTAAGCTCAGCTGGTATCCTGTGAGGCTCCTGCAGAAGACACGTGGCACAGGGCATGTGCACCTGGGCATCTACAGACAGCGTCATGGGGAGCCTGCCCTGAATTTGTGGGTGCTGGTGTCGGGACACTGCAGAAGGCCCCGCTGCATGGCCACCCTAAGGCCTCTTGCTAGAGCCTGCTTTGACTAAACCTACCGATGACAGAGGGCAAGGGAGCCCTGGAGCTTGCCCGCCCGGATGCAACGCCCAGTGGCGGAGGTAGAGTGGAGCTCAGAGGGACGCAGACCCAGCCTTTAACCCATGTCTCCAGCCTACGCTGAGTGTGGGACTGACCAGCCAGCCACGCATGGAAACCCAGGGACGTGGCGGTGCCTGGGAGGCTGCACGCGGAGCCAGCGCGCTGTGCTGTGAATGTCCACACAGCCCTCAGCTCCCATAGAAAGCATGGTGCCACCAGGTGTGGTGCCTCACACCCATTATCCCAGCACTTGGCAGGCTGAGGAAGGAGAATCTCTGTGAATCTCAGACCACCCTGGGCTACAAAGTGAGCTCAAGGGCAGCCTGAGCTGTGTGGTGAGATCCTGTCTTTAAAAACAAACGGGCTGGCGAGATAGCTCAGTGGTCTAAAGTGCCTGCTCAGGCAAGCTTAGGCAACCACAGAGACCGAGGTTTGATCCCCGGCACCACATGCTGCACCAGTCCCACGCCAGGGCAGCCTGAGTTAGCCATAACATAAGTAAATAAAGTTTTAAATAAATAAATAAATACAAACAAACAAACAGCACAGAAAGGAACACAATGCCAAGTGACTGGCCCAGTCCCCCTTCCTCCTTCCTGGCCCCTCACTGCACAGCGCCTGTCAGCCATCTTGGCCTTGTCTCCTAGAGCCCATGGTTCCGCAAACACTGCCGCCATCTTAGGCCCCAGTACCCACTGTCACCTGGGGCCTGAAAGCCTCTGTTCCAGGTGGCTAAGAAACTTGTCCTTTCCAGCCTCTGCTCAAATACGACCTCTTCAGAAAGACTTTCCTCACAGCCTGAATCTTCCCCTACCTCTTGCCTTCTTCGATTTGCTTTCAAGAACTTGGTTTCTATCTATTGTTGAACACTTTGTTTTCTTCTCTCTGGCGGGGTGAATGCCCCCAGTGGGATGGCTTTGTGTCCTTTAGGCTGTTGTAACCCAATGCCTATGTCATGGCTGTTCACTTAGTATTTGTTCAATGAAATAATTTTTAAATTTTTTATTGTCACATTATTAAGGAATCATTTATGTTCTAAGATGGGCAAATAACTCTAAAGTTTATTTAAAGGAGAGATACAGTTCAATCCCTGGTACCGCAAAACAAATAAAGGAGAGATACAGAGTCTAGTTTTTTTTTAAAAAACAAGAACATTTGTTTTATTGATGAAATAAATAAGTAGACCTATATGGATTGTGAGAGAAGGGAGAAGAAATATCTTGGAAGCTTGAGGCTATAGGGTAGTTTTAATTACTCAGGCAGTTCAGCATTGGGGTGAATCTTATTGCTTCTAAAACGCTGCCATTCGCTGGAGGCACGCTGTTGGCTCTCGGTGCTCTTTGAAAAGTTCTCCCTGCGTTGAGTGGTAAGGACTTTGTTCCTCAGCCAGCTAAAGAGCTGTCCTATGTTCAGACAGGAGGTTGTCTGTGAGTCGGAGCAGGAGTCTTCCTCCCCTGGCTTCACTGTGGTCTCGGATGTCCCCGAGTCTCTGGTTCTAGTCTCCTTGCCGTCCACCCCCTCACCTCTCAGCACGGAGGATGATGTCTCCCAGTCAGAGGGGGTCTCGCTCTCCAGGGATGTGCACCTAGCCCCGGTGACCTGTTCCATAGGCAGAGGGGTACAGCTACACAGTGTGAAGTCTTCCACGGGTGTGCGCTCCAAGATTTCAGAGTCGCCATCTTCACAACCTCCCTGGTTTTCTTTGGCATTGTTATGATTGTCATTGTCAGTAAGGTCTTCCAAGTCCTCATCATCAGAAGCCCAGGCCTGGGAGACATTGCGCCCACAGGGTGTTTTTGGCAAGTACCAGTCGGGGTTTTGTAGCAAGATCCAGTACTTTACCCCACTGATCTCCCACGGGTCTGGCTCGGAACCGACTTGCTTGTCCAAAGACTGCATGTTGGAAGACACATCTTCAATAACGGTGATATCTTTGCAAGAAGAGTTGTCCTCAAAAGGATACTCATTCAGAGAAGTCAGGCTTGACTTGGTGTCACAACCAAAGCTCTCCAGGTCAAGGGAGTCCCGGCTAGAGGACAACGATGCCATCAAATGGAATGTAGGAATGTCCGCCAACACCAGAAACTTCCAAAGTAGGAAGAAATGGGTAATTCGAGAGAGAAAGATTCACTGCCAGCTACTAGAGCGAAGACAGAAAAGTTCTCCTCAGCCCCTAAGCCGCAGTTGCTAAGGGTCTGAGTAGGTCATAAACTGTGCTTTATGGCCGTTGGTTACCATGGCAATGACAGAGCCAACACAGCTAGGAAGTGGTAACAGAAAAAACAGATGGGGAAGCACAGGGCCTATCACATTCATCCCCCAAGATCAGTATACACACTCTGCAGGCAGCCTAGGACCTGTCTTGAGACCAGAAGAAACAGCGCTTTGGGCCCATGCTCCCCTGAAGGAGGGCTGCTCGAGATGGTTAATGCCCTCAGGGAGCCAAGACCCTCCTTGGGGAGGTGCCCATGAACACCCTGATGGGGTGGGGAGTGCAGCCCAGGGGCCTAATCCTGGCACCCTAGGAGGACGAAGAGGGGCTCCGGTGCTGTGTGGAGGGGCCCAGCACAGACCTCCCGGAGAGAGCCGGCTCCTTATCTGAAAGCTTACGGGGATGACAGGCGTGGGGAGGCACAGGGTGAGGAGGCACAGGGTGAGCAGGCACAGGGTGAGGGGGCACAGGGTGAGGGGGCACAGGGTGAGCAGGCACAGGGTGAGCAGGCACAGGGTGAGCAGGCACAGGGTGAGCAGGCACAGGGTGAGGGGGCACAGGGTGAGCAGGCACAGGGTGAGGGGGCACAGGGTGAGGAGGCACAGGGTGAGGGAGCCAGAGGCGGTGGTAAAGGCTTCAGCCCCAGCCAGCCCGGGCTACACGGGGGGCCCTGTGTCACCAACCAAAGACAAAAGCAGAAAGAGTAAATCCAAAAGGTGAACGGGAAAGAAACTGTTGAAAGGGAAGGCACAGCTGGGATGAGGGAATGGAGAACAGAGACCAAATACTGAAGGGAAAAAGAAATATCTATGTGGACGCGCAGGATAGCTTGGATAATAGCACTGCTGAGCCCTGCTGCTCTATTGAACAGCTAATGCTTAATTTTTTATTTATTTACTTATTTTGTCATTTTGAGGCAGTGTCTCCCTATGCAGTGCAGGCTGGCCTTGAGCTCACTTTTGTAGCCCAGGCTGGTCTCGAGCTCACATTGATCCTCCCAAGTGCTAGGATTACAGGCTTGTGCCACCATGCCTGGCTTTTTTCCTCCTTTTTAATTTCTTTTCTTTTCACCTGTTTGCATGCTCATATCTGCTAATCTGAACATCTAATGTGAAGACAGCAATATGCAATAGAATTCCCGTTTTATTTTTTTAATTTTATTTATTTATTTATTTATTTATTTATTTATTTATTTATTTATTTATTTATTTTTGCAGTACCAGGGATTGAACTCAGGACCTTGCACTTGCCAAACAGGCATTTATGCCACTGAACTATCTCCCCAGCCCATGCTTATCATTTTGTTTAATGAAATTCTGCCCGCTCTCTCTTTACTATTTTTATTCCCTTTAAATAGAATTTAAATGCTTAAATAAACATCTAAGAAACAATAGCAATTAAAAAACTGGAGGGAATGATGGGCAGCTAGGATCCCACTGGGAGCACACTGCCGCGAGAAAACAGCCGCTGCCTTCCGAGGGAGTCCAGTGTAACGAGGGCACTTGGGGGATGAGAGGGCATCCATCGAGGGGAAGGAAGTGAGGGCGGAAGGGCTTCCCATCCCCAGCCACAGGGGTCGGGCGCCCAAGGGCACCTCGCTGCCTCAGGCCACAGTCTTCCACAAACGTTGATGTGCAGCTCTGCCTGCGTCCCCTGGGGGTGGGTGAGTGTCCTCCGGCATGGGAGAAAAGGGCGTCATGGGATTGCAAGTCTAATGTCCTCTTGGAAATGCTCCTAGTGTGACCTGCTGAGGTCACCACAGATGGGCAGCAGAGGAGTGGGAAGCGCAGTGCGGAGAGTGAAAGGCCTAGGTAGGCTGGGGAACAGCAGTGTTTGTCCCCTGGCAGGAAACCAGGAAACTTTGCAGGAAAGTGGGGACAGGGCCTCAGCATGGGGGTGAAGCTCCCATGGCAGAAATGGGGGCCACGGGCAGCTGGAGAGCAGCGGAGAAAGGCATGGTGAGAAGGGTATGTGGGCCGTGGGCCGAGGCCAGGCCGTGTGGTCTCTGAGGAAACTTGTGGCAGCACGTCCTCGCTTGCTTCTTCCCGGGCCACCATCCCAAAGGGATCTGTGGCCCGACTGTCCATGTCCTCACGGAGAGCAGCTTCGGGCAAGCGGCTCTGCTTCCCAAGTGCCAGCTTCAGACACTCCCTTTGCTTTCTGTAAAGAAAACCCTGCCTTGTCATCCTCCCTGGAAGCACGCGTGGCCGCCAGGAGCTGCCCTAGGTTTGCCCTGACGGGATACCTGAGCCTGGGGAAAGCCCTGGAGATACAGCACCGCTCTGCAGGTGAGCAGTGGCTCTCCTCAACACCGGGAGCCTGACTATATCTGCCTACAGAGCGGCCGAGAGCACAGCCTGAGCCAGCGCGCTTGTGTCCCCTTCATCCCAGGGTGGCAGGAAGACAGCATCCCCTCCCAGCCCTGTCCCCTCACTGCTGGGGCACAGTGACCCCCAGCAGATGAAGAATGCCCTTTCTGGGGCATAACCTTGGCAATATTAGGCCTCCAGGGGTCAAGCATGTGACTGCAGTGTCCAGTTTCTAGAAGCTGGCATGGTGGAACATGGCATTTTATCTTCCCAAAACACACCAGAGTTCATGTGCTACTTATTATTTTTCTTTTTAAGGAGAAAAGGTTTCTTTAACTCCCAGGTGGTAGAGGCAGCAGTCTGTAACCCAGCTCCAAGGCAGAGGGCGGTGGTGGAAGGGGAACAGTCCACGCCCATGGCAGGCCGAGGCAGCAACACCGTGAGACCTCATTTTAGGGAAGGTCTTTGGCCTTGAGTTATAACTTGGGGCCGAGCATTCCGGGCAGGACTTTGTGATGTTCAGTAATTCACAGGAAGGCTCTGCATGTGTCATCACGAAAAGCCCACCTAGAAGGCGAGTGCAGGAGAGAAATGCCTGCCCTCTCCCGCTCCCTCTTCAGCACCCTCCCCCTCACCCTCTGCCCTCTCTCCCTCTCTCCCTCTCCCTCGCCCTCTCCCTCCCCCTCCACCTCCCCCTCCCTCTCTCCCTCTCCTGGCTCACTCCTGCTGCCTCTCACAAAGCCCTGCCCAGACTGAATCTCTCTCTTGATCCCTCTCCGTCATTAGCATCTCATTTGAAGCCGAGCTGTGTTCCCTCCGCAGAATGCTAACGACCATTACATAACCTCATTTTGGAGCCAGCCAGACTTCAGGGAACATGGAGTTAAGGCGCGCTAAGCAGGCAGAGCTGGGGAGGTTATGTCTCAGCTTCGGGCAGCGCTAGCATAAAATACACGATTGTGGCCGCATTCAGCCCGGGTGCAGCCCTCCTTTCCAGGCCGCATCTTTGGAGACACAAGTTAGCGCCCGCGAGCTAAACTGAGACGTCTCAGTCTGCCTGGAAGCTGTACCTCCCAGGCCCGAGACGTGAGTGTGCTGTGCTCACCAGGAGGCACTCGATCTTTTCCTGGGGTTTATGGGAAACCAGACAGTAAGTTAAGACCACAGTTTGCTAAATTCTTCTCCCGAATCACCTTTGTCCATTAACATGTAAGGCTCACTTGGCCACAGTCGGGTTGCATGCGGTCTCCCTCAGGGCGCTGAGCAGAGACAGAGCCCGCCACAGGCGCGACTTTCCTATCCCTAGAGCTGAAATGCACGATCTTGGCTTCACTCTTGCTTTAGCTGTCGAGAGGCGGCCAGCACGCCCCCTTCAGTAACGGGAGAAGCAGCTGATCTATAGCACCCACACCCAGACGGAAACCAGAGTACCAGCCTTATCTGGGCGAAGCTGGTAGCAGAACCTGTGGGGCCCCCTTCCGCAGCAGACCCAGTAGGATCTGCCCACCAGCGCCAGGCTGAGGCCGGGCCACAGGCGCGCCTGTGCCGGCCCCCGTGCCTGCACGGTGGGTCCCCACGGTGTTCTCCACCTGACTACGCTCGCACATGTGCCTGTACCAGGCACCCTAATTAGTGCGTTGAGCTAAATGACGCTCAGCCTGCCTTCCCAAGGACTCGGGAGAGAGATGGACTTCCGCCTGGACTCCTCCTCAGTCCACAGGGGCTGATTCCTGGTCAGAAGGAAAAGAACATAAAGGAAGTTCAACACAGGTCAGATCAGTACTTGGGCTTGTCAAAATAGCTATTTTAAAAGAGTTGAGTAATGATTTAAGCTTGGAGGGAAGAGTTTTAGAAGCCACCCTTCCTTCTGGGACATACATGAAGAGGTCCCAACGGACACATTGGTCTTAGCCCTCTGCTCAGCATTCGGCCTAAGATGCATGCTGTGGCTGCTGTGCTGTGTACCTCGACCATCTGGGCAAGGAAGACCGGGCACTCTTGGGGTGACCCGTAGACCTGTGCGTAGGGTGTGGTATGGGGAGGGAAGACGCCCAGCTTAGCTCCACCAGGCCAGGAGCTGCAGGCAGGGGTGCGTCCGCAAAGCCTTGGGGGCCAGATAGCGCCCCCAAGTCCCAGGGAGTCTGATAGCAAACATCATAGAAAACCAGGAGCAACATGGCAGTGGAAGAGGAGAAGGAAGGATCTGACTTCATTTCTTTCTGAAAAGTGGATCGGGACCTTTTCATTTTTGCTGCAGCCCTTGGTCCCTTAAGCATGTGGTCCACGGGCTTCAGGCTCCTCAAAGGGCAGAGGGAGGGAGTCACCCAACCAAGGCACCTAAACCACAACCCCGGGGAAGGATCTGTGCCAGAGGAGCCGCTCTCCTTCTGCCATGGGCTCCGAGGCCTTTTCCTAGGGCTTCCATTGGCTGAGTCTCATTTTTCTTGTGTTCTTTAAGAGCAACAATGTCTACCTGGCAGGACTGTTTGCAGAACTAATCCATATATATATATATATATATATATATATATATATATGAGTAGAATTTTTAAAAACATTAAAAACAATACAGAATTTCAAAGCAAGATGATAGGACTGATTTGGAACAATGTCAGCAAAACTGCTTAACAAAGCTACACATGAAAAACACACATTTAACGATAACTGCCACTGCAAAGCTGGGGGTGGGGGGGCACAGCTTCCCAAATTTTACCACCTAAGCGCCCCAGGAGTGTGTTTCAATTGCAGACAATGATTCAGAAGGGCTGCAGAGGGGATAAGGTGGTGTGACCTGACCCGTCTGGCCTGAGGGCCATGTTGTGAGAAGCAGTCCTACCAACACCAAGAGGGACCAAAGCAGCCTTCGTGTTTGCAGAAGGTACAAAGAGAAGCGAGTCGCTTTAGGTCATTACCTCGTTACCTCGTTACCTCGCTTGCTGCAGCAGGGCCTAGGGGTATCTGTAGGCTCCTGCAGGACAGAACGTCACTCCTACTCAGGCTTCCGGGCAGCATTTCTGCCGTAAGATGTCTCGGAGGGCTGGTGGGTGCAGGGCTGGCTGTACCAAGAAGGAAAGGGGATGGTAGCAGAAAGTTTGGGGTCCACTGAGGAGAAGCCAAGAGCCTAAGGAGCCCAAATCGCAAAAGCGTGGTGCAGAGGCAGAAGCAGCATGGAGCCCAGCTGCAAAGCCCGCGCCGGCAGAGTGGAGATGCGCGCTGGCTTCCCAGGACCACGGGACCACTGTGCCACAGGACCAGAGTGCCACAGACCATGCAGCTTCCAACACCCGAGGGCTGCACTACAGTTCTGAGAGCCCAGGGTCTGGGACTGACTGCGCAGAAATCTTCACAACATGCCAGGGCCACTGACTTGGGCTGTGAACTCGGGAAACTGGTGTGTAGAGGACAGCTGTGCTGGAATTCGCAGGGACAATGCTTCCCCTCTTCCTCCCTAGGGAGCTCCCCGGGGGTGGGACTTCCCCAGGTCCCTGTGTTGCTGAAATGCCAAGTGGCAACGCCCCTCTCCCTGGGCTTGTGGGGAGCAGCGGCCTGCACTGGTCTCCTTTGCTCTTGTCCGGTGGAAGCCTGATGCAAACGCTGCCCACCAAGTGGCTTTTGTGGGCAGATGGAAGAGAGGGATGAGGCGAACTATTTTGTCAAATTAAACCATCTTCTTTGAGAAACTGGAGCATTTTTTTTTTTAAGTGGCTTTCCCACTTGCAATTACCTGCCGTCTGGCCAGATAATGAATTCACTGTCACCTGAGTACAAAACATTTTGTGTTTCGAATGACCACCCTTTCTACAGCCTCGGAATCGACCAGCAGGAAAAGAGCACTTAGCTAGGAGCAAGCATGGGTTTTTGAGGTCTCAGACTGATTGTCCCTCGCAGATCCATTGTGTCGCAAACTGAAGAGGAAGGTTTGCTGCTGGAGGTGGGGGAGGGGAAGAAGCTGAGAAGGCGTGCGATAAGGGGACTAGGATGAGTGCCTATTTTTCCCTGCCTGGAGAGCAGGCTGCGCGGGCTCTGTCCTTGCCGGTGAATCCCTTTGGAGCTTCGGGGTCCAAGCAGCTAGCTGGAGCTGGCCCTGCTGGTAAATTATACACTGTAGTTAACGATTCCCAAGATGCACAGCTGCCCCAAGGCAGGCTGTGGTCAGTTGTCACTAACTCCGCCTGGTGCCCTAAAGATGCACACGCTCCGACACGTTTGGTCCAAACCAGAGTCGGCCCCCTGAGCCCGCAGGCCTCTCCTGCGCGGTCTAGCCCATCTCCTGGGAGGGCGCGAGCCTCGGGAGCTGCAGCACCGCGGCGTGCTAGGACGGAAGAAGCTCCTCCGCGCAGGCGCACGAGGCTTCACTCTGCAGCCTGCGCCTCCTATGGCTCCTTGGCCACCGCGTGCTTGCAACAGGACGGCCACTTGCAATTTCCCCTATGCCTCTGAAACCGTCTCCAGCTCTTCCTGCGTGGAATCCATCTCCCCTGCCTCGCACTCTCACCCCTTTTAAAAGACCCACCCGCAGTCATAGCCTCTCTGTCTCAGTCTCTCAGGCAAGGCTGTTATTTCTGTGTCTGATGACCCCACCAGGCTCCTTGTCCTCTAAGGAACAAGCCACGGTCCTAGCCCTTTCTGGATTTCAGCATCTAGGATGAAGACCAAGGAAGGATTTTGTGGCTTTCTCCATCATTACCCTATGTCACCATGTCCTAGTACAGAACATCTCGAACAAATTCTTTACAAGAAAACTCCGGGGTAATTAAAATGTTCTGGGGCCAGCCTGATAGCTGAGCAGACTGAAGTGCCTGCTTAGGCAGAGTGCAGCAGCCAGGGTTCGATCCCTGGTGTGTGGTGCTAGCTCTACCCCTGGGGCACACTGAGATAGCAATTGAGACTGGGCATGGTGGAACTTGCCTGTCATCGCAGTGCTTGTGAGGCTGAAAGCAGGAGAAGCACTATGAGTCCGATCTATGTAGTGGGCCCCTATGGACCCTGTCCTACATACATAAGAAAAACACCTGGAATTTTAGAGGAATATGAAAGTCTTCAAGAAAATTCAGGGGT
>PVJA010055311.1:0-11220 GCA_004027025.1 Myocastor coypus | reverse complement strand
CAAAAAAAAAAAAAAAAAAAAAAAAAATTCCATTGGAATTTTTTTCCCAGAACAGAAATACTGATGCTAAAATTTATATTAAATTGCTAGAGATCCTGAATACAAAAAGAGAAGTTAGGGCTCACAATTTGTGTGTGTGTGTGTGTGTGTGTGTGTGTGTGTGTGTGTGTGGTACCAGGGATTGAACTCAGGACCTTCAGCTTACCAGGCATGAACTTATTCCTCTGAGCTAACTCCCCAGCCCAACTCATGTATTTTGATTTCAAAACTTATCACAAATCTGTACTAATGAGAACAGTGTAGTCCTACATACCTCACATAGTAAAATGATGGATTTTATGTTATATCACTTTATCACGATTTAGTAAGTCACAGTCACATATAACCTTTCTCTTTGTACACTATGTGATTTTTATCTGGAGTTGCTATGATTAGTAATTTTGTTTTGATTTTTTGCTTTCATTTGTTATGTCTTCAAGTTTTCAATATTTTATTGTGCCCTTTTTCCCAGGAAACTTCTTATTCAAGTCCTGATTTTCTTCTTTTAAACTGAGCCAGTTATTTTGTAGTCTTACTGCATCAGGAATCACTTGGCTTGCATTTATGTGCATCTTGATTGAACCTCTGTTGCTCTTTGCCTTTCATGTTTTAAACTTTTTCATTTAATTTTAGAAGTTAACTTTCTTAATTTAATTGTAGATTTTTTTATATTAAAACATCTATATTTCACCCCCCAAAACTATTCAACTTCAATCTATAGAGCAGGGAGCTAGTGCACTTTTGTACTTTCACAGGATGTATTCTGTTAACTGATATTTATAACAGTCTCTGTTGTCTGATACTTTGTTACTTGATTTTTCTCTTAGGAAGTTATTAAATTCTTAATTCATGGTATCCTGATATTTTATGCTGATATCTTTAGATTTTTTTATTAATTCATCTGTTCACTTATTAAAGTGGGATGTTTAATTATGGAGTCTTTCTTTTTCAACTCAAGTTTTCTCATATCTTTGTTAATTTTTGCACACCTATTTTCTTTGTTTCTTTTCTCTAAATTCCTATTTGTCTACTCTAGGACCTCATGTATTATGTCTCTTGGTTTCTTACTGTTTCTCTCATAGCATTCTTTGTCTTCAGTTTTCTTTACATTCTTTTCTTTTTGTTTTAGATTTCTCAACTCAGTCTTCTTCTTAACTACTGAATTGTTCTCTTGGCATTCATACTAGAGAAGCATGTTAAAATGGAATCTAGAGCTTCACACAAATTAGATTCATGTCCTACCATTCAGCTATGGTCAATGTCCATGGGTCTCATATTCTTTTTTTTTAACAGAACAAAAAATAGGAAAAAATAGAAATGATACAGGATTTCACTAAGCAAAATAATAAAAACTCAATGTTTGAGTTGAGTTGAATTAAATTGAACCATTGCATAATGTCTTCAAATTAGTTGCTTAGGTTATCAGATATAAGCATGCAAAATTTGTCCAAGTTATAAGAAATTAAGAAAAAAAAAAGCATTAAGTGCTTTTTTCAATAAACCAGCAGAAATCAGCAGTGCAGTATACTTAATTTGTAAAAGCTTATTTCACTTCTTATCGATTCCTTCATCAAAATCTCTGCTTTTATTTTATAGATGAAGTCTTCAATTTCTTTGAGAATACAAGGTTTTATATTTTAGTGATTTATTGTTTCCTACATTAACTCTTCCTTCTAGATTATGTTTTCTGTTTATCATAAACTTATTTTAATTTTTTTTACTAATCTCAGGTCTCTCATTCATATTAGGAATAACATTCAAAAAGTACATCATGAGCTTTGTATATGTCAGCATGCTTTGTGTAATGATTACCAGATGGAGAGGTAGCTGTAATGCTGGGAGTCCACCAAAACCCAGAATAAGGAGGTCTTTTTTGAGGAGGGTAGATTTTAACATTTTAGGAAAGAATCTCTGATCCATCAGTTTTGGAAGTAATAAATCTCAGGAAAGATGTTCTATTTATGTAATAGGCCTGAGGTACTGATTGCTTAATTTATTATCTTTAAATAACCCTCCTGTTTTTATCCTTAGTTTCACTTGAACTTTTGCTATACCAAAATATCTAGTTCCTAAACTTCTATCGAATCTTGCAAGACAGTCACCTGTTCTTTGGGTCCCTACTTCCCTGCTGGATTTCTGCCTTACATAATTTTGTTGTAATTATTCATGGGCATATAGCTACACTCCTGTCTCTTAGACACTTCAGGTTAATATATATGTTTAATCATTTATTATCCTTATATCAAAATGATATCTCAAAGAATAAATTTTTTCTTTATCATAGACATCCTCTCAATTTATTAATTTTTCTCCACTGTGAAATGATCATTTAAGGTCATTTATAATTTTAAATGTCTGTTATAGATCTCTTTCCTACTCATGAACTGACTTTATGTTCTGGATGATGGTGTTTCATGAGTTTTCAGCAAGTCTTCTCAGAATGAATTTGAGTGAACAATTTAACCATTTTCCCTCTGAAGTTAAGAAATTATTGCTACCTATTATATGATCTCACTAGAGTTCCTTTGGAAATGCATTAGCTGTTATTAAATAAATAATACCTTTCCTTGCTTGTCTGAGCTAACCTGCATACAGTTGCTTATATGAAAAGTGACCTGAAAGCGACTCAGCAACTCTAATTAGAAGTGTAAGCTCTGTGACTGACAACTCAGGATTCCTGTTCTAGCTGGCTCTGATTTTTTCTGTCCAGAGCATCTCAATATTTATGGCATGTCTCTCCCAGTTTTCATATTCTAAGAGTCTTTTGTTTTACTCCAACTTGTGATTGTCCATTATTTTGAAGTTTCCTTTGGAACTTTCCCAAAGTGAACTCTTACCATGTCTCCAATTCTATATATAAATACATCATTCAAAATTTCACAAAAATCTGGTCTTATATTTTGGTTGATTCAGATAGAATTTTTGGTATTGTTTTGCTTTACATTTTGGCAATGTTGATAACATTTAAAACAAAATATAGTGCAAATGTGAATCACATAAATTTATGATATAGTATTATTGGTAATAAAAGGGTCAACACTTAAACTATTCTTGTTACATATTGGGTACTGTTCAAGGGAATTATTAATTCCTTTCTTTAATCTTTCTATGATTCTACGTCATAATTACTACAAATTATCTTCATTATGTACATAGGTAACGTGAAGCAAGGGTCCTAACTCAGACTGTCTGGCATCTGACAGCAACTGTGGAGAGTTTTCTGTTACAGAAACTATCCAGAAAATACCTGGGCCTGGGAAACAAGGATGCATGTTGGAGTTACTAAGATAAGCAGACAGTAAGATGAACATTCACCTTAGAAATCAGGGTATGAGAAATAGGTCATTAGGATTTGGAAAAGTTTTAGAGGGAGAAAAGCTAGAGGAACCCATCAGAATATCTTATGAAAAGGGACATGGCCTTCTGACTTTCAAAGGTGCCATTTCCTCTGTCAATTATTAAAATTATTCTACTTCCTATATTAAATAGACCCCTTTAATGTAATTTGCAAAAGATTTTTAAAATTATATTCATTCATTTAGTCGTTCACTCCACAAATGTTTATTGGGTAGTGCTCAGTGTGGCAGACTTCACCCCGGGTAAAGGGTATATAGTAGTGGGCAGACATTTTTATCTCACAGGGATTGTCTATGGCCCAGGGAACTCATGGAGGTAGCAGAAGCAGAAAATATAATATGGAAGGCATTTTAGTCACTTTTCTGTTAATGGACAAATACCCGATACCTGTAACTTAAAGGAGGAGAGTTTTATTTTTGTTCAGGGATTTTGTGGGTTTCATCTATGTCTGTCTGGATCCTAGGCACAAAGAGTATGGTAAAAGGGCAGACAGAGGACAGCTGCTCAAATTATGGTGGCCATGAAGCAGAAAAGGAATAAAGGAACCAGGGATATATTCTTCTAGGTCCTGTCCTGAGTGATCTGTCACCCTACTCAACCAGGATCCACCTCTAAACAAAAGACATTTAGAAATATTTTACATCAAAGCCATAGAAAGGTATGCTGGGATATAGTAGGCGCTATGTCAGGAGGGAAACATAAGGCAGACTGTATTACTTTCCTATCACTGGGACAAAGTACTCAAAAGCTGAGGTTCAGATTATGATTAGCAGGCTCCAGGGCAGATATCACATAGTGAAGGATATAGCTTAGGAAGGCTGTATACAACCTATGGCAGCCAAGAAACAGAGAAAAAGAAAGAGGAAGTGAAGAACCAGGATGGAGATTTATCCTTCCAGGTTCCATCTCTAGCAACCTACCCCTTCCAACTACACCTCACCTTCTAACAGGACATTTAGCTGTGAATTGACCCATGGATTAATCCACCAATGATCATCATGTCCCCATAATCTAGTCACCTTTGGAAAGTCCATCACTGAGTACACGGATTTTTGGGAGAACATTTTAGATTTATTAAACTGTAACATTTTTCCTTAGAATTGGCAAAGCCCTAACGCTTTCATCAAGGTCTCTTCTGAGACACAAGGCAAATTCTTTTCTTTATTAATTCTTTTTTTTTTTTTTTATGGCTGGCTCAGCCCACCCTGAGGGTGGGGCTGGCACAGCATGTGGTACTGGGGATTGTACCTCGGTCCCTGTAGTTGTCTTAGCTTGCCTGAGCAAGTGCTTTAGATCATTGAGCTATCTCACTGGCCCACAAGACAAATTCTTAGCTGTGTGTCCTTTGCAAAAATAAAAGCTAACATTAAATACTTCCTACATATAAAGAACAGTATGAACATTTCCTTCCCAAATGAGGAGTGACGCCCAAAACCAATGGGGCCAATATTAAATCTTATAGCTCCATCTGTTAGGTTGTAGTGGGCTATGGGCTTCAAAGTGCTTAAACAGAGCCACCTTCTTAGACTGGCTTTGCTCGTTGCCTACAGCTTTCCTCACCCGGTCTTCCACATTACTGATATTTTCAAATTCTAGGGTCTCCATTATACCTTCAGTTTTACTCTCAAAGCCATATGGATCACTCTCTCAGAAGCATACTGCTTTGACTCCCAGACCTCCTCAGAAATTTGAGTGGAAACTTCCATGACCCCGTAATTCATACATTCTCCATACAGTAAGCCTATTACATAAGAATGAATTCTGTTCTAAAATAATTGTTCATAATTCAGATTCACAGGGGCTGGGGAGATAGCTCCGTGGCACAAGTGCCTGCCTGGCAAGTGTAACATCGTGAGTTCGAACCCGATCCCACAAAAAAAAAAAAAAAAAAGGTTAGAACTGCATAATTCAGAATCACACATAAGCCCTTGAATTGCATCTCATATAGTACAATTGTGAAAGTTTGCAATTCAAATGCTCCCACACCAGGGACTTATTGTACTTGAAAATCCAAGATCTCTTACCAGCCTAAGCAGCAACTAGCCCCCCTTGGACCATGGACGCATAGGCCTAGATGACTAAACTTGGGCATCATTTTCCCAACTAAGCAAGGCACCCCAATACTCTATTATCCAAGCCAAGTCTTTCAAAGTGGTTTATCCTGTACATCCTTGAACTTGTGATGGATGAGGCCTGTCAAAATCCTGAGATGCCTCCAAGTTTATTTTGTTTTTTATCTTCCCAGAGCAAAGTACCTGGATTTCTTTGAATGGCAATAATCTTTTCAGCAATCTTCTGGGCCTCCACAATATATACACTTTCTTTCTGGCCAAGATGCAAAATTTTTACATCTTTCAGCTCTGCTTTTTGGTCTTGATTTTTCCTGGGTAACTGGCTAAAAATAAGCAGCAGGATCTGTATCACAGCCTGAACTTTGGAGTGCCTTGAAATTTCCTCTGCCAGATCAATTAGCATGCTATCTTTAAAATCAGTTTCATGTAATATCTTAGGATATGGGAAAACTCTTTGTCAGAGTGAAATACACATCATTTCTAATGCAACTTCTAATAAAGTCCTTATTCCAAAATAAAGCCTCAGCCAGAGACATAGCTCAGCAGTCTAAAGTGCTTTCTTAGGCAAGCTTAGGCAAGTATGCAAGGACCATGGTTTGCTTCCCTACACCACATGCTGCTCCAGCCCCGTCCCTAGAGTGGGTTGAGCTGGCCACAAAATAAAAATAATAATAAAATAAAGTCTCATAATCCTGGCCTTTCTGTCCATATTCCCATTAACATTATGTTCTTCTGAACTGTAAACAGAATCATCCATCAGGCACTGCTTACAGCTTTCTAAGATGTTTAAAAATCTGGCACCTCCAAACCTTTTCAAAGTCTTTCCATAGTAAGAGGCTCCTGAACTTCATGATTGGGTACAGATATAGCAACAACCATACTTTACTGGTATGAGTTTTCAGTGTTAGTCACTTTCCCAACACCGGGACGAAATCCTCAACATTTATAAATTAAAAGAGGAGCCATTTATTATGACTGATAGTTTTCAGAGGGTTCGGTTTGTGGTGGGTGGCTCAGGGGGAGAAATGGTATGGCAGAGGATCTGGCTGAGGACAGTCAGCCAATTCATGGCAGCCAGGAAACAGAGAGAGAGGGAAGGAGCCAGGGAGAAGAATGTGTTCTTCCGGGTCATGCTCCCAGTGACCTCCCTCCTCTGACCAGGACCCGTCTCCTACTAGCAGATTCAGTCATGAGCTCCCATGATTCCTTCACCTGTCAGAAAATCCCCTGTCTAACCTCAAGAAAGTTTTGGGGGACATTTTAGATGTAAATTTTAGTGCAGGATAAAAGAGATTTCAAATCTCCTGAGAGGGAAGAGGATACTATCAATATCGTGGTCAGGAGCAACCTGTCAAAGAAGGCTAGATTTGAACTAAGACATGAAGGAGGGTAGGCAGTTAGTCTTGCTTAGGGAAAATGAGCTTCCAGCAGAGAGGATCACAAAGGCAGTGACATGTTGGACATATGGGAAAAACAGCAAGGAGTCCATATGCCTGGAGAAAGGGTCCAGAGGGAGTCTGTCAGGGAGGGGGAGCTGGACTGTGGCAGGCTTTGTCAGCTCAGCTTGGGGCCTTGAGTTTTATTCTCCATGAAACAGAAATAGCTTGACATGGTCTGATTTACATCTATAAGAATCACACTGGTTGCTATGTTAAGAATACCCTGTAGAGAGAAAAGGATGTGAGAGATCATTAGCAGACCAAAGCTGTAATCAGGAAGAGATAATGGTAATCTGTTTTATGGCTGGGGAACATGAATGTGTCTGGTATGAATGTATTTTGAAGGCGAGTTGCAAGGTTTGCTTACCTACTTACTGGATTTAGGCTGTGGGCAAACTAGGATGCAGAATGGGGCACTACAGTATTTGTCCTGGGGAGCCGATGGTGCTGTTGTCAGGAAAGAAGGGGAAGGAGCAGGTTTGAAGAATTTGCTAAGGTTGAGACAGCGTTAGACAGATGAGTGGAAAACATACAACCGGAGTAGAGAAGTGCAGAGTTTGTAAAACATGTGGGCTAGAAATATAAACAGCACCTGTGAACGTATGTCTACTATTGATTTATTTAATTTGCAACCAACTAATATTATTTAGTCATCACTGGCTCTAGAAAGTCTTATAGAGTAGGAACTGTTAGTCCCCAAAGTGAAGTAAAATATTTGTGAGTTCTAAATTCAGCAATTACTTTGACATGATGTGTTTTACATTTTAGTTTTCTTACAATTATGGGCTGAATTGTGTTCTTGCAACCATCATATATTGGTATAAAACTACGAGTGCCTCTGACTTTGATTGTATTTAAAGACAGGGTATGTAAAGAAGTAGTTAAAATAAAAATGATCTAATTGGAACCCTAATCTAATCCACAAAAGGACCATATAAAGGCACAGGGGGAAAAGAAGCATCTATAAGGCAAGAAAAGAGATCTTTTGTGGAAAAAAAATCTTGCTAATATCTTAATTTTAAACTTCTGGCCTTCCTGAGACATGAGAGAGTGAATTTCCATTGTTTAAGACACTCAGTCAGGGGCTGGGGATATAGCTCCGAGGCACAAGTGCCTGCTGGGCAAGTGCAAGGTCGTGAGTTCGAACCCTGGCCCCACAAAAAAAAAAGACACTCAGTCTACGGTATTTTGTACTGTAGCCTCATCAAACTAATATGATAAATTTATAATTGAACCTGAGTTAATCGTATTATGTGGTTTTATTTCTATATTTTAAGGGAAACTAGTTTTTATAATTTCTCAGCATCTTATAAGTGCTGAAGTGCTCTGAGCTTGGGGACTGGGCTCAGGCTGAAAGGGCACTGATGAGAGATAAAGGTACAGAGAAGCTAAAAGCCTGCTAGGAAGTATAGGCTTTCCTCGGGGGAGCAGGGAATAGCCTGGTTTTCAGGTGTATCTATAGTGTGATACTCTTGTATCATCCTTTTTCTACATTCTGTGTTTTCTCTTTCTTCCTGTTGGGGTGTTGCTTTTCAGAGGGAGTGCTGGGAAACATTTATCTTTAAACTCTACTCCTTTCATCAGTATGTTTATCTCACTGAGCTAGGAAAGTCATTATAATTTGGTATAGCTGATTACCCTGAATCTGTTGTGAACTTTGTGTAAACGTGTTAAGTGGCAGAATATTGTTAAAGCAGTCAATAGGAGATGCCACGTAGGGTGGCAAAGGGTCTGGCAGCTGGGTACAGTAACTCTCAGCTATTAATTACTCACAAGTAAGAAGATAGAGTCACTGGTAACATGCTAAGTGTTACCACGTGATCAGTGTTAGAAGAGCCATGAAAGAGACTGTGATCAGCTGGGATCCACACCTCAGATAGACCCTGCAAAGATCTGAAGGTCCAGAAAACTGACTCCAGCTGCCAGTAGCATCAGATATGCCTTCAATGAAAGATGAAATCTTTTCACTCTGTGTTAGATATGAGATTTAGAAAAGAAATCACCAGGTAAGTGGGGGTGACCAACAGAAATCTCAGCTCATAGGCACAAGCCTGGCTCAGTACCCCAAAGTGTTACCAGTAGTCTGGGACATACTTAGCCTTTAATACATGTATGCTGAATTAAGAGATTTGGCTCCAGCCCTCTGCCTCAGAAAGCAAATTTTACAAGGTAGAGGAAAAGGGCCTGGAATATAAGAAACAACACTTTTCCAAGTTGAAAGAATCAGAATATCAAGCTCAGAATCATAGATGAGAAGTAGAAAAAAATCTCTGTTTGGGAGGGACCTCTGTTGTACCCATTTGAAGGTTCTTCCCTAAATCCAAGATAGAGAATGCTGGAGTCACCCAAGAAACTCAGGGAGCCTGTTCTACAGTACTGTCCCAGGTGTCCTTTGCATTTATGATTGTTTTCTTTCTGTATTTAGGACAGGGTCTGCAGGGTCTCACTATATAGATGGGACCTATAGTGATTCTCCTGCTTACAGCCTCCCACACAGACTACAGGTGCGCCCCACCACATCCAATCTTTTTTTTTTTTTTTAATCTTCTTTCTCGCTCACTCCCTTAGCTTTGGTTTCCATCCATCATGCTTCAAAAGTACCTCAGTTACTGCTAATCTCAATACCAATATTTCAAATAGGCACAGACAGTGTCTTGGATATGAGGTAAGAATTTTCATTGGCCAGGTAAGAAACTTAAGAGAAAATAATTTCTTATAATTTTAAAGCTTTTCTCTGTTTTTTCTTTTCCTAAATTCATTTTAATGAGAAAAAGAGATAAAATGGAAAGGAAACAGTTTCAAAACAAGTTAGTAGGATGGTTACAATAATTAATAAAGTGTATATTGTTGTATTCATAGTAGTTATTTGGAGAACAAGATGCAGACCTGATATCTTATCTAAACAATATCAGTACAAACATTTATAGGCAATGAACTAAGACAAAGTAGCTGCATATCTATCCTCTCTTGTATATACATATATATGTATATTTTTTCTTTTTAAAGTTTCTAATACTAGAATAAAATAGCATACCATGTCTTATAAGTAGATTGTAAGTCAAATATATAGAGTGAATCATAAGACAAAAATTATAATTAACAATTTTCAGAGAATTAACTAAATATAAATTAAATTAAATATTGCAAAACAATATTCCAAACTTCAAATAAAATCATGAATACAACTTATAGGCCAGAATGTTGTATATCATATGTATGAATCTGTAATCAACTCAGAGAAGTAACATAGTATTTGAATAGGTTAATATACACAAATATATCAACTAAGAAAAAGTTTCCATGATAGTAAAGAATTACTAAGAAAAAAAAATAACCTAAATACTGGAATGGCAAATATATGACCAACACTTCTAACAGTTTGGGGATAGCATATCACACAAAGTTCCAGTATGTCGTATACATGAATAGTGTCCATGACGCTTACTGGTGGCCAGGTGTTACTTGTGGGACTGAGTTACTGCTATTTCCTTGATATCCACCCTACAGGGATTTGGACAGAATCATGACCAGTAGGGTGCAGGAGAAGTCCATTTGTAAAATGTGCTGATGGAAATATTTTGCTGCTGTATACAAAATAGTTGAAAGACTGCTATTGTATATGTCTTTTTCTCCTGTGTTTGTTTGCCATATTTGGTTGTTTCTTTCCATTCTCCTTCATAGAGTTATGATTATCTTGATCCCTCTCTAGAATATCTTTTAGTTAACTGTGTAGGGTTGGCTTTGTCACTATGAATTTCTTTAGTTGTCCTTTGTCCTGTAAGTATTTCACTTCTCCATTATACTTGAAAGAGAGTTTTGCAGGGTATAGCAGTCTGAGCTGGAATTTGTTTTCTTGCAAGACTTGAAGTACTTTGCCCCAATCTCTTCCTGACTTGATGGTTTGTGAAGAGACATCTACTGTTATTCTGATAGGTTTTCCTTTAAATGTGATCTGTTTGTTTTCTCTAGTGGCTTTCAGTATACTGTTCTGGTGCTGAATTTCTGGGATCTTGATTATTATATGTCTGGGTATGGTTTTAATTTGGTTCATGTTATTTTCAGTTCTATATGCTTTGATTATATGAATGTCACATTATTTCCCCATATTTGGGAAGTTTTCTGCTATTACTTCTGCCCATATTCTTCTTATATCATTTGTATTGACTCCTTCTTTCTCATTGGTGCCTATTAGTCTTATGTTGTTCTTCTTTGCATCATCTTGCAGATGTTCAATTATTTTTTCCTGCATCCTAATTGTTTTTTTTTTTTTTTTTTTTTTTTTTTTTTTTTTTTTTTTTTTTTTTTTTTTTTTT
>PVJA010055310.1:0-11221 GCA_004027025.1 Myocastor coypus | reverse complement strand
AAAAAAAAAAAAAAAAAAAAAGAAAGGATATTCCATATACAAAGAAGCCAACAAGCAGGGGAAGGAAGGAAGGAAGGAAGGGTCTGATAGGGAAGTACAATGTGGCAGTGTACCTAGTTTCATTATCATGCAGTGTGAGCAACAGGCTCAAAGGTGTATTCAGCTTTTCTTCTGTTTATCACTTGGTCCTGGAAAACTATTCTGGCCCTAGGAATATAATTAGGCTTAGAGTTGACTAGGACACATATAGGGCACAGAACCAAGGTTTTCTGTGTATGAGCTTGAAACACAATAAATTCGTTGCTGGATCAGCAATCCAGATCTCCTGATCCTATCTTTCTTTTCATTTCATCCCCCTTCTACTCTGATCCCCTCTGTGAGGGCTGGACCCCTGCAGAGAAGCAAATTCTCTCTAGCTTGGTATGCCTTCCTAATCACAGCTGTTATAATAAGTGACATAGGCCTGTAAGTTTTTGCTTTTGGGGCCCAGCGGGATGGCTCAGTGGTCTAAAGCGCCTGCTTGGGAAAGCTTGGGCGGCTTCAGGGACCGCGGTTCGATCCCCAGCACCACATGCTGCGCCAGTCCTGCCCTCGGGTGGGCTGAGCCGGCCATAAAAATGAGTGAATAAACAATTAAAGGTTCTGAAACAAGAAAAAAATAAAATAAAATAAAAAATTATTTTTAAAAAAGTTTTTACTTTTGTTAGTGCAAGCTCAGGGCACATAATGCCGTCTTTGTGGTAGATTGGGACAAGGCTGATTGATACAGTTTTATGCCTACTCAAGTTTCTGTCTGGAGTATCCCTCAAAGGCTCATGTGTTAAAAGCTTGGTCTTTAGTGTACCAGTGTTCAGACAAAACACTTTAAGACAATTTACTAATGTCCTGCCCTTGTCTGGAGCTCATAAGGATTACGCTTACGGTGGGGAGTTTGCACATGTGCAGAACAGCGTCTTAATTCTTCCTTTGTCTCCTTCCCTTCCCAATGCTCCCTGCTTCCTCCAGCTCTTGTTCCCATTTGCAAAATGCTCAATTTCCATTTCTTTTTTTCTTTTTTAGGGAAGGATCTACAGAGTGTTCAGGGTCTCACTCCTAGATCTGACACTTGGAGATCCACCTGTTGACAGCCTCCCAAGAGCTGGGATTACAGGTTCATGCCACCATGCCCAGTCTCAGTGGCCCTCTCAGCATGTCCCAGGGGCAGGGCCAGCATGGCAGGCCTGGGGATTGAACTCCTGGCTTCTGCACCTGCTTGCAGGCACTTTAATCCTCAATTTGCATTTCTCTGTCTCTGTCTCTGTCTCTGTCTGTCTGTCTGTCTGTCTGTCTCTCTCTCTCTCTCTTTGTGTCGCTCTCTTTCATGCTGCTGAGCTAGATTCCTGGCCCAGCATTCTCTTTTTAAAAAAACACCTTTTCTTTTCATCCCTTCCCCCTCCCTCCGTCTCTTATTCTCTTTTCCACTTGAGAAAGTGCTCCCTACTTCCCATTATCTTCCTTCTATTTCGTCCTTTATACTTTGGGTTTCTTATGTAGGAAAAATGACATATAAGCTTGGGCTCTGATTTATTTCCCTCAGTACTGCAGTCCTGAGGTGACTCCATTTTTCCAGCAAACACCCCAAGTCTATCCTTCTTTATGGCAGAACACAGCTCCATTGTAGATGAAGTCCACATTTTCCTCATGCATTCATCTGTCAACGTGCATGCGGACTGTTCCAGGTTTCAGCTACTGTAAATTATGCCGCTATAGACATGAGAATGTCCACAGCATTGTGGTATGGTTGCTGTAACTTGGGAAGATACATGGGAGGGGAATGACTGGGTCAAATGGAATTTCTAGTTTTAGTTCTTTTGAGGAATCTCCATGTTGATCTCCAAAGTTCCCGTGTTAGTTAATATTTCTATCAAGAATGGAGAAGGGTACCTTTTCCCCCATATGCTTGTGAGCATTTATTATTTGATTTCTTGATGGTGATCATTATTTCTGTAACAATAACTTCAGCATTGTTTCAACTTGCATCTCTTTACTGTCCAGTAATGTTGAACATTTTTTCATGTGCTTATTGGTCCTTTGTACTTCTTTTCAGCAGTATCTATTTTCATTGGCCATTTTTTGACTGGGTCTTTTAATTTGGGAGGGCTGAGATTTTTGAGTTCTTTATGTATTTTCGATGTCATTCCTCTGTCCAAGGAATCTTTCTGGCAAACTCTTTCCCTATTCTGAGATAGACATAGAGAAATAGGAAGAACACGTTCAGATGGGAAGGGGAACAAGGAGTGGGGAGGAAAGGAAGAAAAAGGAAAAAATGGTAGGAAAAAAGGAATAAGTATTTTTCAAATGGGGAGAGGAAGAATAGCTGGAGGGAGGTAAGGAGAATAGGAGAAGAAGAAATCAGCCGTGTGCAGATACACACTTCCCCTGATGAACGCGGTGCACATGGATGACAGACATGTACTGATACAAAAAGTTAGAAATATTTTTTCTCACTCTAGACATTGTCTTTTCCCAGGATTAGTGTTGTGTGTGTGTGTGTGTGTGTGTGTGTGCGCACACGCGCACGCATGCATGTGTGCACAAAAGTAAGTCAATTACACAAACTTAGTTTGTTTCATGTTTGGGGTAGCTGTGTTTTTGTTCCTGTAGGGGAGATGGCCAAGGGTTCATTGCTCAATGAGGAGCCTGCACACAGAGGCCAGATTCTGCCAAACACTTGTTTATGGTTGTGGCCATTATCTGTTTATGAACAGAAGTGCACTATTGCATATCTTCAAATGGGATAAGATTGGACCATGGAGACAGCTCAGTGGCACACTGCCTGCTGGCAAGCATGATGTCCTGAGCTCAATTCCTTTCTACCCTAAAATGAATAAAATAAAAACGTGGGGCACTAAATGGGAAGATTTTTAACACTTGATTGGCTATATTATTATTTCTAGAAAAATGTTTAAAAATTACACAAAATGATTACTAACAGTAAGTGGTTTACATAAATCTAGTCTCAGCCTCCCAGAGCACTGCATTTAAGGACCAGTGCCATCACGCCCAGCTCAAAGTCTTTCACATAGAATTTGGTGTTCAATTTGCTTCTTAAACTTTATTTTTTAATTTTTAATTTTTTTGCTTCTTAAACATTGATATTTTTAAAATCTTTCTTTTGCGGGGGGGGGGGCATTGGGAGATAGCGTGGTGGTATAAACACTTGCCTGGAAAATGCAAGGACCTGAGTTCGATCTCTGGTAGCACATGCTACACTGGCCTCAAAACTGGGTGTCATGGCACATGCCTGTGATCCCAGCACTGGGAAGATGAGACAGGAGTATCACTATGAGTCTGAACTGCATATTGGGACCCTGTATCAAATAAAGAAAAATTAAGACAATCAAGTAAAAAAAAATTTTTTTTTGTACCAGGAATTCAGCTCAGGACCTCATGCTTGCTAGGCAGGTGTTGTACCACTGAGTATATACTCAACCCTAAATGCTGATTTTTGAGGTAATTGCTCAGCCATATACAACAGCAAGAAATGAACAGGGAGTTTATGTATACCCTCTCCAGGGAGCCCAAAGGTAATATCTTGTAAAATAATGGTACGACAAAGTGACTCATTGGTAAGTTTTCTTTTTTAATGTTGAAAATAAGGTAAATTAATCTATAGTTAGGATAATCAGGATTTGTACTATACAATGGGCCATTCACAACCCGTTTATTCCTCCAAGAATCAGGTAACTGCTTCAGTCAAAGTAATTTCCTAGGGGCCAGACACAGTACACGTTTACAGTTATGCAGGAGGCAGATCCAGGAGGATTTGTTGAGTCCAGAGGTTCAAGGTCTATCTTAGTTACTCTTCTCTCATTGCTGGGACAACTCTCTCTAGGGTCTGGAGGAGAGGCTAGGACACTGTTGTGTCCACGATGATCTGATCCATCCCTCCAAGACAGGCCACCACCTGGGGGGAGGGAGGTGCATGCTGTCAGTTTAATGGCTCATGCTTCTCTGTCTCCGCCCTGGTCCTCTGTTCCACTCCTTGAGCTGCATGCTTGACAGCCCCATGATTTACATGAGGCTTCTGGGGGATAACTAAATACAAACCATAACATTCCGCTCCTGGACCCCCAAAGTTTATTCAGCTCACAGTTATTGGAGGTTTCAGTCCATATTTGGCTGGCCCAAAGCTGAGTGGAACAGAGCAGAGAGCATCCAGTTCATGGCAGTGGAACAGCAACAAAATGGTGGCAGAGGCAGCAAATCAATCAGGGAAGCAGAGCAACAGCAACAGCTTGAGTCTGTCTCTCTTTATATTGCATTCAGGCTCTCTGCCTTAGGATATCCGCCCTAGACCACACCCATAGTCTCAGCCTTACTCAGACCGATAATCCCATTAGTACTAAAACACAATCCCAGGGATCACAAATCAGGCCTCAATCTATAGAAGCCACGCCCCATGATTGCACGAGGCTTTCGGGGGACATAAACCATAACAGATAGGATTCGTGAAGAGGTGAAGACAAACGTACACACATTCGAATTCCTAAAAATCAGGCGAGCCTTAAGATTTGGAGGGAATGTGGTTGAAGAAAAATATTTAATATGCCACAGATCTCAACAAACCCATGAGTAACCAAACACCACGTCTATGAGACGCCAAAGAGCTAAAATCTGGGGCAGAAGAAGAATGGTGAAACAGGGCCATGGCCAAAGGCTGAGAACTGAGAGATGGGACCGGTCTTGATGGCTGTACCCATAAATAAATGAAATGTGATTATCCATTTCCTTGTCTGCAAAATAATTACTTTGGAATCTGCCCATTTAGTAAGGAAATTATTGGTTTTATAAAGTGAACTATCGTATTTGCAATTGTGCAGAAAAAGCCTTGTTAGTTTCCAGTGTTGACTGCTAATAGCCATAGTTCCATTAGCTTCACTTCTATTTGTTAAGTATCATATATAGGCCCTCTTAATGAAAAATATAACACTCAAAAATTAAGGTACTATTCACGTTACAGATAAGTAAAGGTTCAGGAAGTTAGATGATTTCTCCAAATACACAAAGAGCATAAGTACCTATCATTTGCAAATTTAAAACTTGACTGTGCTCTTAGATGATTAATTAGAAAATAGCCAGGGTGAACATTAGCCCCATGTGGGGCCCTAATTGTTTCTGATGGTATGAAAAATTAGTGCATGATTTCCTGCAGTCCTCTGAGCTATAAAATGTTCTAAGTCTAGAATCTGAGAACTAGCCTCCTCAGAGCTGTTTTCATGCCCCGATTCCTCAGGCTGTAGATGAAGGGATTGACTAGTGGGGTCACCACTGTGAAGATGACAGAGGCCATTGTGTCCTGTGTGGAGAAGGAGGAGGAAGGGTGCAGATAGACACCCAGGACTGCCCCATAGAAGAGGGAGACCACAGTGAGGTGGGAGCCACATGTGGACAGGGCTTTCCTTATGCCCTGGGCTGAGGGCAACTTCAGCACATTAGAGAAGATGCAGGCATAGGAAATGACAATGCATGTGAACGGTGCCAGAAACACTAACGGGCACTCAATGAAGGCCACCATGTCATTGATAAAGGTGTCAGAACAAGAGAGCTTGAGGACTGGGTAGGGGTCACAGAAGAACTGGCGCACAGTGCTGTTGGAGCAAAAGTCGAGCCGAACCATGAGCAGAGTGTGGAGGAGGGCGTGCAGGTTTATAATGAGCCAGGAGACGGCCACCAGGAGGACGCAGAGTTTGGGCCTCATGATCATGGTGTAGTGGAGTGGGCGACAGATGGCCACGTATCGGTCATAGGCCGTCACACTCAGGAGGTACCCATCCATATTGCAAAAAATGATAAAAAAAAGTACATCTGGATCATGCACTGTGTGTAAGAGATGGACTTGCTGCCCACTGCATGATTCACCAGCATCTTGGGGACCATGACTGATGAAAAGCAGATGTCAACCCCGGAGAGGTTGGCCAAGAAGAAGTACATGGGTGTGTGGAGGTGAGGGTCACGGCTGATGGCCCAGATGATGAGCAGGTTGCCGGTGATGGTGACCAGGTACATGCACAGGAACAGCACGCAGAGCAGATCTTCCTCCTCTTGGTTCTCAGGCAGTCCCAGGAGGAGGAACTCTGGGGCTATCGTGTGGTTGACTCTGCCCACATCTGTGAGGGAGATAAACATGTTTGTTTTGTTTTGTTTTGTTTTGGTAGTACCAGAGATTGAACTCAGGACCTTGCGCTTGCTAGGCAAGTGCTTATTGCACTGAACTATCTCCCCAGCCCCATAAATGTGTTTTGAAGTAAAGATTTAATTAATTGAGCTCCAGCCTTTGTTAAAAGATCGTGGGTGTTTTCAATGTTAGAAATGAAAACTGGGCTTCATATACAGGAGGCAATAGCTCATCCACAGAGCTACGGCCCCATGACCTAAAAATTATAATTTTAAGAATGCTAGATCAAAGTTTGATTTCTTAATATAATTTCAAACAGACATGGTAGGAGAGTGGATACAACCTAGGGATCAAACTCAGGACCTTGCACTTGCCAGGCGGGTGCTTATGCTGCTGAGTTATCTCCCCAGGTAATGAGTATTCTCGGTCTGGTAATCTAAACAGCTAATTTGAAGACAGCACTAGGCAAGACAACAAATGCTGTCGAATTCCTATTATTTTGTTTAGTGAAATTCTGCATCATTTCTAATTGTTTTATTATCATGATTTTTGTATCCCCCTTAAAAGCAAAAAATTAAAAATAAGTTAAAAAATAAAAATAAGAAAGCATAATCTCGGTATTAGGCTGGGGCTAATCTACTGAAAGAAGGCAGGAGGAAGGTGCTCAGTGCGAAACGCGGGAGTCAAGGGCAGGCACTGCATTAAGCATCTGTGCAGCCTGTTGTACCCTCCAGGGGCAAGCGGTTGGATCCCTGCAGTGCACTTCCGTGTCTCACAGCACATATGAATAAGCTGGTCTTAATGCAGATAGTTCCCCATATAATGGAAATGAAGCAAAAAGTAAAAGAGATACTGCAGGGTGGCTGTAGTTTTTCCTATTATCCAGAAGCTGTGGATAAGGTCAAACATACAGGGAAAATTGCTGTCAACATCCACAACTCTATGTCAAAAGAGCCTAATTAAGGCTGGCCACTTAATTTGAACATTTGATGAGATAATTCTCTAATTCTATCAGGCCCATACCCAACCTTACCCCCCGAGTCAATACAGTAAGTGCACTGAAATATGAAGGGGCAGTGCTGCCCAATAGTCTATCCCCTCCCCACTGGGACAGGGCTGCTTGGTCCCCAACTCTGAGGTCTAAGAACTCCCCATAATGAAGGAGACACCTGCTGCTAGCTATCACCGGTCTGTGTGAGAGCCCAAAGCCAGTTCCCTCTTTACCACAGGGTGATACTGTGAGTCAGCCATTGACAAGCCAGGAAGAGAGGCCTCAGCCTGGAATCTGTCCAGCCTCTTGATCCTGGACCCCTTGGAACAGTTACAGAGCCAAGAAAAGCAAACAAGGATGGCTTAAGCCACCCAGTGTGTGGCAGCCCTGAGTAAGACCAGTGTATACTCAGTTCTCCTGGGCTCTCAACAGTGCAGATCTGAATTTCTCAGAGGCTTCTCCACGGTGCTGCTGCTGCTCTGCAGACCCTGCTGGAAGCATCCAGGGCCTGGTAGGCAAGGACGCTTCCTCTCTTGAGTTGCCAGGGTGATTTTGAAGGACATGTGTGGGGAGTCAGCATGGCCTTGGGGGTCAGACCATCCTAGGGAATGTGTCATTGGTCCAACAGACCTCATGGAACAGGCCGGGAATCACCCAGTAGAGGTGGAATGTTCCGGATAACAGCATCCTTAGGTTTCCTTGTGTCCTGGAGGACATCAAAGTTTAGGGAATCATGGTGCCCTGAGGACAACAGGTGTTTTCACAGGTTACATGCCACCTCAAGAGACAGCACATGACACAGCTGTTCCAATTGGTCAGAGACTGTACACTTCCCAGGTGTCCTGGATGAATCTGAATGTTAGGATGTTCTGGGAATCTCAGTGTATTGCAGAATGGGTCCTGAGGTTTGGGTGGGTCAAGATAAACCTGGAGTTAAGATAATCTTGAGAATCATGGTTTCCTAAAGGTCTGGGTGACCTTGAAATGACATGGTGTCCCAGGAGTTCTGGATGGAAGAAGAGATGGTTTGGGAGGAAGGCCATCTGAGAGTGCGTGAGAAGTTGCAGAGCCTGGAGGAGCACCCTATGGACTGCGTTCAGGTTGTCCTGGGAGGGCCGCTGGTGCAGTCTGAGTTAACGTTGTATCTGGGAGAATATTCACCGTAGGTTTCTGGGTTTCGGTTTCCTGGAAACAAATCCTAGGGTGTCACCTACATGCTGAAATGGCAGGAAGGTTGTGCTTCTGGCTCCCAGCTAGTTCCCCCTTCCCACAGTGGGGTCCTAAAGAGGGGAGACTTAGGAGGCATGCATTTTCCCTCCTTCCCCTGCCTGTTCTCAGGAGAGGATTTGACAGGACAAAAGAATCTGGTCCCCGGGGAACCCGAGCTCTTGGCCCCAGTCCCCTGGACCCTCTGAGTGAGCACCTTCCCTTATCCGGCTTGGGATCCTCTCCTGAGCAAGGGGCTCTGGTGACCAGGTAGTGATTGGATGGGCCCAGGGGTGACAGCAAGGATTGGGGCAAGGGGTGGAGTGGGAAAGTAGGCAGCTGGCAGAGAAGAGCAGGCACCTGGCAGGGAGAAGGGGCAGAGAGGAAGCGTAGAGAGAAGCCGTGAAACAGGTGAAGTTGAGACAGTGACAATCAGAAGAAACTCCAGAAAAGAGCGGGGAATTAAGGGGAAAAACTAGGAAAAAAAAAAAAAAGAGACAGGAGAGAGTGAAGAAGACAGAGAGCTGTCTACACCTACACACACACACACACACACACACATCACACACAGACACACAGGCTCAGAAACAAGGATAAACAGAAGGAGGAGAGAGGTTGTAGAAGGGACCAACAGAAACACAGAAAGACTGGTGCGGAGCCTGAGGCCGCCGGACACTGGGCTGTCTGTGGCCCTGGTGCTAGCCATGGAAGCTCAAGGGAGGAGCCCGCACGGGAAGCCCAAGAAGGGCCGAGCGTGCGGCAGCCTCTGGCCCCAGCAGTTCCCTTTGGCTGGGCCTCTGCCCTCCACCGGAGGTGAGTTACACCCAGCGGGCTGGGTTCCCTGAGGGGTGCAGGAGTGGGGCTCAGTTCCTGGCCTCCTCTGGGTGTGGCTCACCTTGAGCAAGACTATGGGAAAAACCAAAGCATGTTAGCTCACTAAGGCCAGGGCAACCTGGGGAAGGACAGGAAATCTCCAGGAGCGCCTGTGCTTGACAGACTGGGAGTGGGGCCTGGGGAAGGGGCACCCACCTGGGGTCTCCCTCCACTCCCAAGGCTGAGTCCACCCGGGCATTACTCCTCTGAGGGACACTCGGGGTTAGGGTTGTGGTCCAGGGAGAGCGCTCCATGTATGTCTGTCTCCAGGATGGGCACAGAGCAGGGTGGCAGCTACACCCACAGGTCACCCAGGGGCTAGGCACCAGGGCTCCAGATACCCCTTTTCTCTGTGTGCATGTTCCCAGGTGCTCCCTCTGCCCACCCTGCTCCGTTCCCCAGGGCAGCTTTCAGGCTAATTAGTGTGGGGGCTTAGTGAGCCTTCGGGAGGAGAGGCGCACCTTTCCCACGAGCTCAGGTTCCTGCAGCCTGGTGGCGCAGCCAGGGCAGGGCTGGAGGACAGGACGCAAAGTGCACATGTGGGGAGAGGGTGCGCCAGCGCAGAGCAGGGCCGGGCGGGGTGAGGTGGAGGGGGCAGGAGCTGTGCAGAGCACACAGGCAACCGTAGCGCTTTGGGGTGGGCCATGGCAGGAGCTGGGGTGAAAGGCACAGGGAGAGGCCTGCAGCGGGGAGCCAGCGTCCTCTGCAGGCGAAGCCTGGATGCCCGGCTGGGAAGCAGGCTCGAGGGGTGACCCAGCTGGCTCGAGGGGACTCTAGGCCGAGCGGAGACGAGGCTCAGCAGTGTGCCGGTCGCAGGTGTGAAAGCAGAGCCGTCTCTGTGGGGCAGGAGAGCCAGGTGGGGCGCAGAGGGCGCAGCAGCGCGCCACCGTCAGCGCCCCTCCTGACCCGTCTGGCCCTCCTCCCCAGTCCCCGGCGCTCAGCCTCCCAGAGGGCTGCTGGGGGCCGGTGTGGGGAGGCCCGGGCTCTCTCTGTCCCGACAGGGAGGCCAGCGGGGTGCCCCGCACTCGCGCCGCCGGCACCGCACCACCTTCAGCCAGGCGCAGCTGGAGCAGCTGGAGTCGGCCTTCGGCAGCAGCCAGTACCCTGACATCTGGGCCCGAGAGGGTCTCGCCCGGGATACGGGTCTCAGTGAAGCCAGAATCCAGGTGATGCCCGCATCCCGCAGCTCGGGGAAGAAAAGCAGCCTACTGTGGTGTTGGGAACTTGCCTGGCTCGAATCACCACGCGCTCTCGGACCCTGAGCTAAGCGTTCGCCGGAACGCAGGCCTAGTCCAGCTTCCTTTCACCGCACCCCGGATATCACCTGGGTGTGCCTTGCGCGCTAAGCTGGTCTACCTTGAGCTTGAACAGCTTCGCCCAGCCCCTGGGGCGGACATGGAGTCCACCAGAAACACAGCCCGACCGCGCGCGCGTCCAGCCCTCATCCCCGTCCCCGCGTAGCGCTTGCAGCAGCCGGCCGCGCAGTCTGTGCGCTGCAGCCAGCCTCGCGCGCAGCGGCCGCACCGGCGTGCGCTCTTCATTTCTAAACCCAAGCCCCGGCAATTTCCCCTACCTGAGCGCAAAAATGCCGCTGTGTCACATTCGTCCCTGTCTTATTGGAAGGTGACCTTCCTTCCATGCCCAAAGCTGTAGCAACTGGGAGAATTTAGATGCGGGTTGGGGCACCCACACGGGTCTCACTGTCGCAGGCCGGGCTCAGCCAGGGGCGCGGCTGGGCCTGGGCCGCCTTTCCCTGGAGGAGGGGGCCGTGCGCCACAGCCGCACCTCTGGGGCGCCGGAGCCTGAGCGGCTGTTCCCCTTCCTCAGGTCTGGTTCCAGAACCGCAGAGCTAAGCAGCGGAAGCAAGAGCGATCCCGGCTCCAGCCCCTGGCCCGCTTGGCACCCGCCGCCTTCCCCTCGGGGCTCTTGCCCGAGTCTCCGGCGTGTCCCTACTATGCAGCAGCCCCTCCACCCGGGACCTGCTTCCCGCACCC
>PVJA010055309.1:0-11183 GCA_004027025.1 Myocastor coypus | reverse complement strand
CAGAGTAATGGCATATTTCTCTTCACAAACCATCATATCAAGAAGAGTATGGAGCAGAGTACTTCAAGTTCTCCATGAAAACAAATTCTAGCCCAGTCTGCTATATCCTGCAAAACTCTCTTTTAAGTTTGATGGAGAAGTGAAATACTTCCAATACAAAGAACATCTAAAGAATTTCATGATGACAAAGTCAACTACTGAAAGATATTCTAGAGAGGGATCGAAATGACCACAACTCCATGAAGGAGAATGGAAAGAACCCACCAAATAGGGCAAACAATTAAACATAGGGGAAAAAGAGGCACACAGCATTAGTCTTTCAACTATTCTTTTGTATACAGCAGCACAATATTTCCAGCAGCATATGCTACAAATGGACTTCTCCTGCACCCTATGGGTAATGATTATGTCCAGGTCTACAAGGTAGATATCAAGAAACTAGCAGTGGCTCAGTCCCACAAGTGACACCTGGCCACCAGTAAGCATCATGGGCACTTTCCGTGTACACAACATTCTAAAACTTTGTGCGATATCCTAACCCCAAACTGTTAAAAGTGCTGGTCATGTATTTGCCATTCCAGTATTTATGTTATGTTTTATTCTTAGTAATTCCTTACTACCATGGAAACTTTTTCTTATTTGATATTTTTGTATATATTTACCTATTCAAATACTGTGCTAGTACTCTGAATTGATTACAGATCCATACATACGATACACAACATTCTGGCCTCTAACTTGGACTCATGATTTGATTTGAACTTTGGAATATTGTTTTGGAAATATTTAATATCATTTTAATTAATATTCAATTAATTTTCTGAATACTGATTAATTATAATTTTGTTTTATGATTCATACTCTATCTTTAACTTATAATCTACTTATAACACATGGTATGATATTTTCTCCTCGTATTGGAAACTTTAAAAAGAAAAAAAAATATGTATATATATATATACACACACACAAGAGAGTTAGGATAGATATACAGCTTCTTTCTCTTAGTTCATTGAGAATAAAAGTTCGTACTAATATTTTTTAGACACGATATCAGGTCTGCTACTTGTCCTCTGAATACTATGAAGACAATAATATACATTGTATTATTGTAACCATCCTACTAACTTCTTTTGAAACTGTTTTATTGCTATTTTATCTTTTTTCTCATTATAATGAATAAAAATGGGCAACTGAGATAAATAGACATTTCATTACAAATAACAAATAAATATATGCAAAAGGTTCAGCATCACAGGCCATTTGAGAAATGAAAATTAAAACAATGCTGAGATTCCATCTTACTCCAGGAAGAGTGGCTATTATCAGGAAAGCAACTAAGAACAGATGCTGGCATAGCTTTGAGGAAAAAGGAAACTTTTTCCATGGTTGGTACAGTATAGGCTCCTGCAACCACATGGAAACTAATACAGAGATCCCTCAAAAAACTAGGATTAAAGCCGGGCGTGGTGGCACACGCCTGTAATCCCAGCACTTGGGAGGCTGAGGCAGGAGGATCACTGTGAGTTCGAGACCAGCCTGGCCTACAAAATGAGCTCAAGGCCAGCCTGAACTGCATAGCGAGACCCTGTCTCAAAAAGACAAAAAAAAAAAAAAATCTATGATGAGTAGTCCTATTTGGCCCAGCAATTCCCCTCGTGGGTTTCTTCACAGAATAATTAAAAGCAAACTAACACAGTGATATATGGGCTCCCACATTTATAGTGGCCCAGTTTGTAATAACTTTACCCTGGAAGCAAGGGAAATAGTCACCAACCGATGAATGGATAAAAAAGATATGCTTTTTCAAATAATGCAGTATGATTCAACAGCAGATGAAGATGAAATCAAGACATTTCTATATATTGACTCCTTTTTTTCTCTCTCTCCATGCCAGTCCCCACTTTTCAAGCCCTTGCCACTCCCTATTCACATGTCTCTGTTTTCATATTTTATCCTTTTCTCGTTTTATCTTTCCTGGACCCAACCCATTTATAATTCCTTTCCCATTTTGAATCCTTTCTTCCTACTTCACAAGGTCTATTGCACACTCGTGTTCTTTACATTTGCATTTTCTCGCACCAGAGAGATAATGTGATGTCTACACACACATTTGCAAATTTAACTTATTGTGGTCTCAAGGCCCATCCACTTATTGAGGATATCGTACATCACATGCATCCTCAAACGTGGCTTCATCATTAGAGGTGGGAACTCTTTGTGGCTTATGCAGAACTTTTCAGGGGCCTTCCAACAGCCCAGAGCACAAGCAAGCCCCATGACTTTCCTGGCTAAAGTCTAGAGCTAGGAGCTGAACATTCTGTTGCTCTTGAGACCACTTCCCTATTTCCTGTATGTCCTTCAGGTCCTCAACTTCCACAAGTTTTTCGTTTCTACATCCATCCAACTGGGGAGATGGCTCAGTAAAATAAGTGCTTGCCTGGCAAGCACAAGGTCCTGAATTCAATCCCTGGTACTACAAAAAAAAAATTAAGCAAAATAAGTTAGACATGCATACATCCAAATATCATGATGTTTTCTAGGGACAGAAGGCCATGAGAATGACCCTTCACCTTTTCATGGAATGGAGAAAAGAAGTCCAAACTCAGAGGTGGAGTTGCATATGTTTATTTAGAAGAAAAAGGGGAGCTTCATAAAAAAAGCGGCTTTGGGGGCGATGGATACAAAGCACTGCAGTACAAGAGGAGTCATCCATCTCTCTTGGTGACATTGTTGTTGGTGTGGTAGGCTGATGGGACCCTAGGCACTGGTGACAATAAGAACAAGAGGAGAAGACACAGGAGACACCTGAAAGGGAGGATCAGGGTAAAGATGATGGGGCTTCTGGTTCGGGGAAAGAGGCAACAAAGGCAGCCCCAAAACAAGTAGCCACCCTGCCCTGACCTCACTTTAGCCCCCATGCAGCTGTACTCACTGTCATTTCAGTCATCAATGCACTCGTCTGTGGGAAGAAAAAACATCAAAGGAGGTAGAGGGGTGTGTGTGTGTGTGTGTGTGTGTGTGTGTGCGCGCGCGCACGCGCGCGCATTTAATCCCAGGCTGCCAGAGCCTATGGACTCCCTGCCCTTATTTACCTCAGGTTCAGCCCGGATGAGCTATAGATGCCCTGCTCTGGGGCTTACCTGAATTCTGGGCCAGAAGATGTGATCCCCAAGAGGAACTGAACCTCACAGAAGCTTAGAATAAAGGCTTCTCTTCTGTTTACTTGTTGAGTCCGGCAGCCCCTCAGCTGCTGGCCCTGAGTGACCTGACTGGAATCTCTACCCAGACCAGGGACCCTAACACACAGACATCTCCCTTGTTAGGAATGAGCATTAGCCAGGAGAAAGGAGAAGCAGGCACTACAGCAAGACACAATTTATGGACAAGGTGGCCCAGGATAGAAGGTCCAGTGTATGGACGGGAACTGACCCAGGAAACCAAGAGCCGAGGTAAGGATATGAGGTTGCCAAGGGAGCAAGACAAGGAAATAGGAATGTGGGCTTGAAATAATCATCTGGCCTGTCTTTGGCTACACAGTCAGGGGACCACTGGGACCAGAACGTCTGGGGAGCCACAAGCCCCTGTTGGATCATTATCACTGCTCCAGTGACCAGAGCGGAGGACTGACTCTCCTGTGTCTTTCTTTGACAGGATAGCATCCGGCCTGGAAAAATCTCCCATTCCCTTCTGTTCTTCCCAGCTGGGGTTTACCAGTGGGGACAGGGAAGCTGATATTATCTTCAGTGAATCTCAGAGTCTTCGCAAATCTGATGAAGCACTTCTTCAGCTTGGGGCGCAGCTCCTTCGTTCTACCTGTGGTCAAGATTGTTGGCAAGTGGCCAACAGACATACTTTGCAATTTTTGTCAAAGTTTTATAACACAAGGTCTTGCCTTAATTCAGGTTGGCCTTAAACTCATAATTCTGCCTCAGCTGCCCCAATTGCCGGGCTGGGAGGTGTGCACTGCAATGACTGGATCACTCTACAAATACTTTTGAATAAGCAAATGAAGCCACAGACCCTTTCCAATGGAGTATCTGTAAAAAAAGACATTCTCCTTGATGGGTGCTCCAACTTGGGAAGACTTTAGAGTTTTGGGTGATAGGTAACCCCTCTCTCATGTGTTACCAGGAGCCAGGACTCTGGAAGGATGGAGTAAGGACCCACCATAGAGTACTGTCTTGTAATACACCTCGAATCGGATGATCTTCTCTATGTAGACCATGGCAAACTGGTTGTAGTTGGTTTCTGCAACTCTCATGGTGTAGCTCATTAGTCCAAGGTGACCTGCATGGTGGATGGTGAGAGTCATGCCTGCCGTAGTGATAATGAGAAGACTGTCCCTATCCTACCTGACCAGCCCATAGGGTTGGCTCCCCACAGTTCAGAGCCTGGATGGTGCTCTTGCCTAACAAGGGAGATTCTATGCTTTAGGGGCCCTGGTCTGGGTAGAGATTCCAGTCAGGTCACTCAGGGCCAGCAGCTAAGAGCAGGGAAGCAGGCAACCTGTGGCCTTCTGCAGACTCTACCACCTGAATCCCAGCCGCAGGGGCCCTCACTCAGGGCTCACTTGTCAAATTGTTCAAAGTGAAATGTCCAGGCCAAAAGTCCGGGACAATAGTTTCCACAGAGTGTTCACAGACTTCGTCCCTGGTGGAAGCAAGAAAAGGAGGGGGCTGAAAATGCAGTTGTCGAAAACTTGGCCCCATGAGGTAGTGGAAGTGTGACCGGGGTTGCACCAAGGATTCTGAGGCCCTAGTTGAGTTCAGCCCATGCCTTCTCATCCTGCAATATGGCAGAGGACTAACATGGCCCCAACCATGGCCCTGGGCTCTCCCCTCAGAGCCTCTGCTCGGTGTGTTCCAGGGGCTGCCTGAGCTTCATTCCTGGTCACGCTATAAATTCTGCTGCCTATTCCTGGGGCAGGGCAAGCCTTTGTCATACACAGAACCCTGGCACTGTGTCCTGTTCTTATATTTATGCTTCTCTCCCCATCTCCTGGTAATTTGCTGTGAACTTCGCTGTGCTCCATGCCAAGATCTGCCCTAGCCTTGAAGCCACCGCCCTTGTTTTTCGCATGTACCCCACCTCTACACCCCACAGTCAAGCACCTTAGTCTTCCATTAATGTGACCCTCAATCTTCAAATGCTTGAATCCCAATCCTCCCTGTGGATTAGGGCAAAAATTCATTGCAAGTAAAATATCCTGAGCACACCACCCCACACACCATAACTAAGCCCCTGAGTCCTGCCTTCCCTGGGGCCCTAAGTACTCAGATGCTCCGTCTCCCTCCTAACTAATGGCCAGGGTTGGAAAGCATCAGAAGTAGAACCACTCAGATCCCTCTATGCCTCTTGTCCTCAGTTATCTCTGAACCGTAGCTACCCAGTAAAACTTTCGTACTTTTCCTCCTATGCTGAAGCTACATCCAGATTGTGGGCCTTGCCAGAGCTAAATGTGAGGCTCTGCCTCGGATAAGATGCCCAGCAACTGCCTTGTGAATCCCCCTTGAAGCTCCACCTCAGCCCCTGGCTAGGGGGCCGTGCTGGTAGCTGACTGTTCCTCTGCCTCCTTAGGTGAGACTCTCTGACACAAGAGTCCACCAGCTCCTGCTACAATCTCACATCTCCTGTGTTGTTGATGCGGTGCTTATGTCAGTGATTGAGTCAAGGCCACAGCACTTAGCTGCATCACCAGCACATTTTAAAATATTTAGTTTTCCTCCTCACCCTTCCCAGAGCTAGGCTGTGCTATGGCTGCCACCATAGAAACCAGGCCCCAGAAGGACAACTGCAGAGTCCTGGAGAAGACTGTCCCACTCTCTGAACCTGTGGCCCCCTGTCAAATAAACCAGATACCCAGAGGACAGCCACAGGAACCTGAAACCAGGCACCCAAAGGACAGTGGCCGGGACCTGAAGGAGCCTTGGCGATCCCCCACTTGCACGCACCCACCACCGAAAGAGCCCCGCAGAGCTTCATCCTGCCCTCATAATTACTGGATCCCTGTGGAGTTGCAGCTTGCCCCCCCTGCAACAAAGTAGAAGCCACACTGAGCCCCACAGAGTGGAAGATTTTATGATCCTACCCTGCCCTCCTGCCATAGTCAGAGACTTACTCAAACACATCTGGCCCTAGACTATCACTGCAGTATTAGAAGCAGCACTGGGAACTTCAAAAACATCAAAAAAAAAAAAATGATCAAAAAGCACTCTCAGATCTCCGACCAACTCCAAACAAATCCAAGAGACAAGGTTGTAGGACTTCCAAGTCACACATCCGAAATTTTGGAAATGATAGCAACTGAAGTAAGAAACAACTCCATCAGACTATGGTATAAGTCAGATCAAAAATAATCTCTCAGGTAAGAAAAAAATAAATGATAATAATCATGAAAGAAATATTCAGTGCATCTAAAGACATAAATTTTAAAAACATTTTTAAATGATACAAACACTGAGTGAACAATATAGGAAAGAATTACAGTGCATAGAAGATTCAATCAAGAGCATTATAAATTCCACTGAGGGGAGCGGGGATAACTCTGCAGAGTAAGGGCCTGCCTGTCAAGGGCAAGAACTCCAGTTTGGTCCTGGGTATGCATGCTGCACTGGACCTGGTAGCCCAGGCACACCATGCCAACCACTAAAACTGGGTGTGGTGGTGCACACCTGTAAGGTCAGGCCTAGAGTGGGTGAGACAGGAGATCAGTACTAGTCTGAGCTCTGTCGTGAGACCCTGTGCCAAATAAATACATGAATAGATAAATAAATAAATAAATAAATAAATAATTTTAAAGCTCTCAGGAAAAAAAAAAAAAAAAAAAAAACAGATGACCTATAGTGGAAAGGTCATCAGAATCATGTCAGATTTCTCAACACAGACAACCAAATCAAGAACAACTTGAAGTGATACATTTCAGGTCCTGAAAGAAAACAACTTCAAAGCCAGATTGATGTACTCTGCAAAGCTATCAATTACATTTAATAAAGAGGATAAATACCTTCATGACAAAGAACAACGGAAGATAGTCATAACCATGGAACCAACCCTACAGAGAGTACTGAAAGATATTGCAGAAAGAGACAAAGACAACAACCTCAACAACAACAGAGCAGAAAAGAACAACTAAGCAGAGCAAGCAATTAAGCAAACGGGGAAAACAGGGTTCCTACAGTAGGAAAACAACATGACAAACATAAGCCACTGCAAATCAGTTACAATGATCAACAGAAATTGCCTCAATTCACCAATCAAAAGAAGCAGACTGCCAGAGTGGATCAAAAACACGAAATCCAACAATATGCTGCATAAAAGAAACACATTTAATGCTAAAAGAAATTAATACAATAAATGTCAAAGGATGGGGAAAAAAATGCTTCATGTGACAGGAACCCAGAAAAAGGAAGGGGTAGCTATTCTATGGAGTGAAACCTCCAGTAACCGTGAGCTAAATAATCCTTTCCTTCCTTCATTTTGGATATCGGGTATTTGTCCGAGCAACAAGATAATAAAAGACAAGGGAAAATACCACAGGACTGACATGCTACCTATTTTGTATATGGTTAGATTTCTAAATTTCCACGTAAAAATGTGTAACTTTTTTGTCACATTCTATAGGGAGTTATTAGAATATCAGTTGTTGATGGAAAACACCAGTTCCATGTTAAGTCTAAGGTGTTTGATATTCAGAAAGACAGTAATGTTAAGCTCAAGTACCTGTGTTATAGAGTGATAGTATCACAAAACTTCTCTTCTGGAGGGTTAACAACTTAAGTTTGCTGCCCAAAAAATTAGAGAAAAAGAAGGGTACAAAGATAGGCAATATTTTGGTCCTAGCCCTTTAAGTTCAGTGAGGACTCAAGACATAAGAGAACCTATACTGTAACATCCTATAACTCAGTGGAGTCCCAAATTTTCTGTTGAAGGTGATTATGGGGCTGCAGAGGAAAGGGACCAATGATGTATAGTGTGGGTTAGGAGACTCACCTAGAGAGAAAACATTCTCTTAGGCTTTCACAGAAAGCAAACTGGTCAAGCAATGCGCGTGACTCATTCAAATGCCTGACACTGAAAAAAGTTCTACAAAACACTGTACATGGTTTCAAGGTAAATCCTGAGGAGATTTGACTGACCTTGTCAGATACAAAAATTACATGTTTTGTTACATAGGTCTTGCTTCAACTTGGTCTTAACCATCCAGCAGAAAAGTTTAACCATGAGGCATAAAAAATAAAGCCAGATTAGTATGCTGAGCTATAAAAGGCTCAAGTCAACAGCTTCCAACAGTGACAGTTCTGTTGATAACCCACTCACTACTATTATGGAATACTGGACTATACGTACAACTACTTTCTGTTAGTTCAATGAGAAGAAATATTTGTACCAATAATGTTTCAAAAAGTTATCATGTCTGCATCTTGTACTCCAAACAACTACTATGAAGACAGCAATATGCATTGTATTAATTATTGAGGCTGTCCTACAATTATGCTTAGAAACTGTCTCATTGTTATTTCTTATTAAAAGTAATATTTTTTTTTAAATGGAGAGAAGAATACAGGGTTCCTTAGCTTGGTCACCCCCTAGCTATAACATCAGGCCATCCATTAGACTCTCAAGAGGAAGCAACTTCACCTGAGTAGGGTGGTGTTCACATCGAAGCTGTGGTCCTCTTTCAACTCGTAGTTCATGCTGTACATGGTTATATTGCTGTTGTTCCCATTTCGAATTGTGTTGTCTGCTATACCCAAGACATACCACTTTCCCTGGAACTGCAAGAGAAGGACGACAAGGACAGCCCAGGGATTGCCCTGGAGGTTCCTCTTCAGCTCTTCTTGGTGTCTCTGAGTATTCCCCTGGGAAACTGGTCCCATAGATGGGCCTGAGGTGAGAATTGGGCACAAACTTGGGCCATCCAAGATTAGGATAGACACTAGGTGAATTTGAATTTTCATGATGGCATGGCTCTGAGGAACTGGGCTGTGCACCTTCCAGAGTCTCAGCTTTCCAGGCTGTGAAGAGACTGAAGACACCCTCACCTGGTATGCACTGTGCCTGGACTCCCCGAGTCCTGACACTCCCGTCCAAAGCTGCCTCTGAGTCTGATGGTGTCTCCCCCACTATTGTTCCACTTGCCTGGTCCCACAGACCCACTCTTCAGATGCCCTTCCAGAGCCCTTACCTGCCCATCCTGGAAGTCATCCTGCAAGGGAACCTTGCTCAGAGGGGGAGTCTTAATCTTGACTGGAAAAAAGCCCTGAGACTTGGTCTGTAGGGCCCCCAGGAGGAGGAGGCCCACACACAGGAGACTCATGGTTCTAGAGGAGGTTCTGAACCTGAAAGATGTAAAAAGAGAGAGATGAGCACTGAAGTGGCCAGCCAGGACCAAGTATTTATAAGACACCTGTTTTCAGCCCCCTCTCTGCTCAATCCATAAGGGATGAGCCAACTGCCAGCAACTTCTTTAGAATCACCTGAGAAATACCTGTACCTTTCCCCATGGTCCGGATGATGCAAGGTACAGAAACTATGTCACAAGAGGAGCATTCCTGGAATTCAAGGGCAATAACAAGTGAGTGCTTGCTGCACCTCATCCCCTCATCTGCTTGTCCCTGGCTCATCAGCTTGGGTCTGGAGAAGCAGTCATCTGCTATTGTCCCAGGCTGGCACTGCCAGGGGAGGTCTCTTTGCTGCATCCCCAAAGGACAAAGAATCAGTCCGAACCAGGAGGATTACGGTACATTTGAGGTCAGCCTAGGCCACGGAGTAAGTTTAGGCCTTTTTGTCAGGACAGATATAAAGCCTATGTGAAGAATCCAAGACAACAATACTAAAGAAAAGAGAAGCGGATAGAGCAGAGGAAAAGGAAAGGGAGCAGGAAGAGAAAGAAGGGGAAGAATGTGGAGATAAAAAAACAAGAAAAGAAACAGAATAACAAGAAGAACGGAAATCACCAACAGAATGAAAACATACATGCACACGCACGCACGCGCACACACACACACACACACACACACACACATTGGCAAACATATTTCAACCAATTGTCCCTCAGACAAAAAAAAACTTCTATCTAGAATACACAAAGAATTTTTTAAAATCAGGCCTCCCAAATTCAAAGACCCAATCAAAAACTGGGCATCTAAGATGAGTACAGACAACTTCTCAGATGAGGAAATACAAATGGCAAATAAATATATATGAACAAAAGTTCAACATCATTGGTCATTTGAAAAATGGAAATTAAAACAACACTGAGATTCCACCTCATCCCAGAAAGAATGGCTATCATCGTGAAACCAAATAATAACAAATGTTGGAGGGACTGTGGGGAAAAAAGAACCTTTCGCCACTGTTGGTGGGACTGCAGACTGGTACTGTCACTGTGGAGATGAATATGGAAACTTCTCAAGAAAACAGGATTAGGAGGCTGAGGCAGGAGGATCAGTGTGAGTTCGAGACCTGCCTGGGCTACAGAAAGGAGCTCAAGGCCAGCCTGAGGTGCATAGTGAGACCCTGTCTCGAAAAGACAAAAAAAAAAAAAAGCAAAAAGAAAAAGAAAACAGGATTAGAGGTCCCATCAAACCCCATTTTTCCCCTCCTGGGTAATTTCCCCAAAGATCATACCACAGCCGTACACGTGCACCCATGTTTACAGGAGTGAAGTTGTCAGAGATAAATCTTGGAAACAACCCAAGTACCCATCACCTGAGGAACGGATTTCAAAATGTGCTTCTCACGAGACACTGTTATGGTGGCACATGCAGGCCTGCTGTGACTTACTTGAGAGTATGGTCTCTAGTTGCATCCATTTGCTTATAAGCTTTCTTATAGCTCAGCAATCGCTTCTTGGCCTTTTGGCTACGGTTAAGTGTATAGCTCAGTAATACTGCCATTGCGTAAAGGTATCATATCTTTTTTATCCACTCTCAGTTGACGGGCATTTGGGTTGTTTTCAAGATTACCTGAGACAAATTGCACTGCTGTAAATATGAATGAAAACAGTCTATTCAAACGGAAGGGGCAACTGGAATGAAGAAATTGATGAGAGAAAGACGGAAGGCAGAAGTATATTTCTGTGTATACATACAAGATAGGGCTTAGGTAATTTACTTCTGATTTCTTCTGGTCTACTGAAAGAAGAGTTAACGCTTAAATTGTTTTCTTCTCCTCTTCAA
>PVJA010055308.1:0-11218 GCA_004027025.1 Myocastor coypus | reverse complement strand
AAAAAAAAAAAAAACTGTCAATTACAGTAACTTGAAAGCACCCTACAGCTGCCTGTCTGAGAACAGAGGACCTGAGGTCACACAGGGACCTGGCACCTGCCCAGATGCCCTCATGCAGCTCCCAACCCAGCAGAACAGGGCACTGACCCCTTTGAAGCCCATCCTCCAGGTCCCCTGCACTTCCAGCGCTTTTCCCAGGCTCTCCCCCCACCCCCCCACCCCCGTTGGTTCTGATGTCCCCCTTCCCAGCTGCCACATCAGGTCAGCCTGATGGAGCCCAGCCTTCCCCCTCTGGGGGGTCTGTAGCAATACCATGTTGGTACTGTGCCGCTCTGCTGCAGGAGTGACAGAAACCACTCAAGTTACCAAAACCCACAGGGTTGGACAGGGAGGAACTCACGCTGCCACTCCCGCTTCAGGCTGGCGAGTGGATGAGGGTCCCTTCCCTGTGTTCTGCAGCGCTGCTGAGCCTGTCCTTTCTGGGCTTGTGCTCCCACTGGCAGAGAGGGGGTTAAGGACTGTAGGCAGCTAATCTACCTTGGTCTGAGGCCTGCTGGTGCTGAGCTGGAGGAATGACTGGAATTTGAGGGGGAGGGGCAGCTCTTGCCTTTGGGCAGCCTCCAGGGCACCCCTTGCTCCCCATCCCCTGCTGGGGTGTCCTTGCACCTCTGCCTCTGTGTCTCAAGCCCAGCAGCAGGCCGGAGCTGCATGATGGTTGACTGAGTTGGGATTTGCATGCTCTCCCTCAGTGTGTCCAACATTTTTTCCTGTCTCTGCGTGTCCCTCATCCGGCACACCCTCCACCGCAGGTCTGAGTGCATCAACAAGTTCGCCTCCGTCTTTGGGACGATGCCTCTGAAGGTGGTGGAGCACCGTGCAGACCCTGTGCTGTACAAGGACGACTTTCCTGAGAAACTGAAGAGTTTCCCCAACATCGGCAGCTTATGACGTGAGCCTGACGGGGCCAGCAGACGCTGGTAGGAAGCGGCCAGGGCCCCAGCACTCACCGTGGGGTGAGGGAAGGCTGACACAGACCTGGTGTCCGCAGGTACCCATCTGACCTCTGCTCCCAAACGATGCAGAGCCCTTGAGGCATGCAGCTCCATTCTGGGTTCCTGGGGTCACCAAGGGGAAGGAAGGCACTGTGACACCCCATAGGGTGCCCTGTTCTCTCTGTATCCTGTCACAGGTACCCCCCCGCCTCTCTGGAAGAGCAGCCAGTCCTGAATGGGGTGCAGACCCCAGCGCATCTCTAGGTTCAGTCTGTGTCTTGGGGCCTGGCACTGGGCAGGCAGGCGCTTGTCTAACCCTCAGCCACTGCTCCACGGGTGGGTTTTGATATGATTAAAGTTATTTTTGTTGCTTTATCTACTGTGCTTTAAACACTGATTCTTGCTAGACTGAGGAACTGTCCTTTGTGTGTGTGACTCTACTTTATGGCCATCCCATAGGAATTGTGGGGAACACAGGGCCATGCACCGAGCTGCCCTAGCAGGTACCATACTGTAAAAGTGGAGCAGTTGTGACCCTCCCACCCCCCACAGAGGATGCCAAAATTTCCTTCATTCTTTGGGTATAAACGTAACATTAGCCAGGGAGGCTCTGGCTAACATTAAATGCTGCTATAACAACCACTTTGCAACAGTTGCCGGTATATTTAAATCATTAAATTTCAGCATTTAGTAATACTGCACATGTGTGAATTATACCTCTTTAAGCCCAGTTGATGAACAAATCTACTCTGGCAAATGTTAAATGTTATGGATCCAAAACAGATTTATCTGGCTCTAATATTAAGATTAGCCACAGTTTGGGCTTTAGCCATAACATATGTCCCCAGAAACACAAAATACATAACAATTTGCGTAGAATATGGATATAATTAGGAAAACCCAGTTGTGTGCCAGTTGAAGTCACTCAGGCGCTGCCATTGTTCTGCTGAGCTGCATGGAAGGGGACAGGGCCCAGGACGTGGTCGGCTGGAGCCACCGTGCCTGTGACCTGCAGTGCAGGGGCCGAGAGGAGTTGGGGACGCAGCGGCACTGGCTGCAGAGCTGAGGACTTCCTCTCATTTCCTGTCACAGAACCATGGACTCAGGCAGCAGCTGCTGAAAGGGACAGGAGCATCACCCAGGTCATCCATACTGCAGATTCAGGTGCAGGGCTTGCTCAGCGTGTGCCTCAGAGCATAGCCGCTTGTCAGCCAGCGATGGAGGAAGGCGTCATTTCCAGAGCAGGGGGTAGGACAATGAGATAGAAAGCCTGAGAAAGGGATTTCTGTCGTCACCCAGGTCCCACAGCTACAAAGTCAGTGAGCGCCTCTAACTTCCTAGGGGCTCGCCAGCTTGTTTCCATGATGTGGGACACACATGGGGGAGTTCCTATTGAAATCCTGCAGAAACCAGAAGCTGGGCCCACAGGCAGTGGGTCCAAGTGACATTGCGGTCAGCCTGGCCTCTCGTCCTGTCTGACCTTCACAGGAGTCCCTGGATTTCAGAGACATTAAATCTTCATTTAAAGGACCTCACTATTTCCAGAACTATTATAGTTAGATCTTGCAACATAGCACCAAGTAATTTAGATGGTAGGGGTATTATATCCTTGGGCCTTGGGGATTCTGTCTTTGAGGGGACAGGCAGTAGTCACAGTTGAAATGCAGGATAGACTCATCGCAGGTGACCTGCATTCAGGGATCCCAAGGCCAAAGTACTGGGTCCCCTTGTGAGTGGTCTCAGCCTCACCCACATCCATACTTCACAAGCTGGGTCAGGACCATCCCTCCCCCTCCCATCCCCCCATGGATGCCACAGAGGCTGCTGGCTGCAGGAGCAGAACAATGCCACTAATTAAAATGTCATGTCCAGGCCTACAGCAGACAGCAGCTGGTTCTAGATTAAGAAATCTTTTTAAAGAAATCCTGTCCTACTGGCCCATAGAGGAGGCAGACTGGCCCTGGCCCAAGTGTGTACACCAAGTCACTATCTTTTCCCTGGGGACCTTTCTAGGATGGGCCTGCCTGCAATTGTGATGTCAGGATTGGAAATGCTTTTTTTTTTTTTTGGCTGATTAACACTGGGTGGTTATTATTATTCACAGCAGTCAAATCAATGTCACCATATGAGTGAATAAAGAGAGTATGACATCAACATTAGGTGGTTGTTAATGTTCTTACAGATTTTACCATGTCTCAAGTATGGTTAGGCCCAAACTAGCTCATCTGGGGGAGTTAAAGGGGGAGGCAGTGCTTTGTTCTCCACAATCCCTGGATGTCCCCACCAGTGAAGCTCTGTTGTTCCCCTTCATACTACCACCAAGTTCAAAACTCCAACCATTCTGGCTGCTCTGCTAAGGGTTTGTCTATTTCCACTGGGCTTTGAACTTTCGGTGTTGGGTTCCAGGTTCTCTGCTGCCCTTTGGCTTCTGTGGGCAGGGCGGGGAGCTGAAGAGGCTGCAGGAGTTGCCAGGGACCCTGCAGCTGCACTCCCGCTGTGTTGCACCAAGCAGCACAGGGGCAAGAGCATCCTTCACACTGGGAGAGAGCACACTGCTAGCCCTGGTTCTGACAAGTGATTTGGGTCAAAATGCAAAAGCCTTTGTGGGCTCCAGCCAGGGTGGAATCAAGGCATAGAGGAAGCAGAGATCAGGCAGGCTCTGGTGAGGCTTTTGGTAACTACAGGCCAGGGACCCGGGGGTCCACATCTGCTTGTGCCCTGAGCCTTGGCTGCAGGGATGGTGGCCTCCTGGCCTTCCCCTTTTCTCATGCCCAGTATAAGAGAAGCTACAGCATCTGCTCCCCGAGAGGCCCAGTAGGGCCAGGCAGAGGCCAAGAATCCAAAGCTGGCCTGGGACCTCTTCCTAAGAGCAGCTCTGGAAGGCCTGCTAAGCAGCTGGCAGGCAAGTCCTCCAGCAGGACTTGGGGAGCCAGGAGCTCTCCACCGCAGGGCCTGAAGGCACAGAAGACCTTCAGAGCTGTCCCCACCTACCTCACCCAGAGTACTGTCCAAGCCATGGGACCCCTAGTTCTACTTCTGAGTAAAACCAGGGGCAGCCTTTGGCCCGGCTGAACAAACCACGTATGGTCCAAGTGTCTGGAACACACTTAGCAGAGCTGCTCCAGGACAAAGGCAGGCAGGCTGGACTTACTCCCAGCTTCCCACTGTCGCCTCTCTGCTTCTGCTGGGAGCTGTGAGTCTCTGAAGATCAGGGGGACCATCTCTCTCAGCTACCTCCATGGATGGATGCCCAGGTACCTCGAGCTTTGGCCATGTGGCTCCAGTCCCTGAGAGGGCGCATGGGTCTTAGGGCCAGTGTAGTGTACAGCGTCTTGATTTCCAGCTCATCATGGTTGGTGGCATCAGAAATACAGTAGAGATAAATTCAGTCCCTTGTCCCTCTCCTTTCTCCTTTTGAGACACAATTGAGTGCCCTGCATGGGAACAGTTTTGTCCTTTCTTCTGCTGTGGACCCCTTGGCCCCTGGTTGCAGCTCTGCACATGCCACTGAAGGTAGCCACTATGACGTGCCATCTTGGCTTCCTCAGAGGAACAGGGTATGGGGCTGCCCACAGAGCCATGTGGCCTAGACCAGAGCCACCACCCAGGCCTGGCTACCACACCAACCTTTCCTTCACAGGGCATCTATTTGGGCTTGTGTTTACAGCTGCCAATTTAAGTCATGGGCTCCCGCACCCCAGGAGCCATGGCTTTCAGTCGAGCACAGCTGGAAAACACATTTCACATCCAGGAGAGGCAGGAGAGCGTCTCACCCACACGTGCTGTCTGCCAGGCCGCACGCTGGTCCCAGACACAGGCCGTGGTGGAGACACGCTGCCCTGTCCCAGAGAGCTCCAGTCCTGCATGTGGACTCGTCTCAGCACTGAGTGAGGACTCCATAGCCACCGCCCCCAGCGGATGGAGGGCAAGGGAAGGATCCATACCTCCTTTTGCCTGGAGCTGTGCCTTCCCTGAGCAGTGTGCTGGCCCTTCCTGGACCTACAGGGAGCCCGTAGGCTATGCCTTGCTTTCATCAGCCAGAAGGGAGAAGGCAAGAACACTGCCGGGCTGGTGGGAAGGAACAGCGTCTCAGATCCCCGTCTCTTTGCCAGGCCTCTGATGAGACTGTACCTGGTGACGCTGGCAGCCGACCCTCTTTGGGCCCCTATGTCTGCATGCCCTGTTACCAGAGAGCCCTGGGGTCTGGATCCTGTCGCCCCGTCAGGGTGGATTACCAAATGAGCAGTTCTTTTGCCCCAGTCCCTTCCCTGTGCTATAAATAAGCCCTGTGTTTATTTTCTTACGTTATTGAAATGAGCACTTGTGATTGGGGCCTCTTTGGACAAGTCCAGAGAGCGTCCATCCGGTGCCTGCTGAGGGCCCTGCGTGGCGGGCTGCTGTCTGGAGCTATTTGGAATCCTCGCCCTGTGTTTTGGATGTGGCTTAATTTCAATACAGGGGGCCATATGCAGCCCTGTATCTGCTGATTTTCAGGTTTCAGCTTTCCGCTAGCCTCGCTGCCTGCTTAGAAGTGAAGTTGTGTTTCTCATTATGGGAAAACAGCCACGATTGAGGTAATTAACAGAAATTGTGTCTTGGTGGCAGCAGCTCCGATAGGATTTCCAGTGGTCTTTCTCCAGCAGGTCCTCAGAGGCTCACCTTCCTGCCCACCCTTCTGCCTCCCCTGGGCCAAGAGCCCGTCCTTGTCCTCTGGACCCCAGCCCAGCAGTTCCACTCCTCGTAGTCTTGTTCTTGTCATGTTAGGCTCCATATCTTGACAACATGGCGGAGTAAGGGTTCCGTGAACTCCGTCTTCTCCAGTGCATGGAGCAGGTGAGGATTTTTCTCTCCCTCTTCTGAGGGCCAGTGGTACCCTGGTGCTTCTTGGGTGGTTATGGGAAAGACTATCCAAGAATGACGGGATGCGCTCTTCTCATCTCACGTGGTCTGTGCCATTTCAGTGGAGAAGGTGACCTCGGACAGTGTTGGAAGGAAAAGCTGCTTCCCTTCTTCATGGCAACCCATGCCAGGGGGGCACACTCCAAAGGAAGTCTGGGAACTAGGGAGTGTGCTTAGGAAAGATGTCTCTCGGGGGCAACTCCCAGCCTCAGGCTTCGGTAGCACACAAGACACAAGTCAGAAACAACTCTTTAGGCTGCATCTCACTGTCTATGTCTCAGGACAGATGAGTTCAGAAAATCTCTCAGTAGAAAAACCTTGGACACAACCTGAACCCAAAGTCTATTAAGGACATAAATTGCATCCAATAATAGGATTTAATTCACATTATAGAGAAAGGACCAGGAAAAAAGTAAACGATTATTTGTACTTTATTAGCCACTAACAGTTCTTCTACTTTAAAAATGGAAGAATCTGACGTGATGAATCCATTCCATCCATAAATATTTCCGGAGCACCCACCATGTCCACGCTGCTCCCTGCGGTGTGCGGATGCCACCCGGTGCTGGTACTCTTGTCATCAAAGCCCGTCTTCTGAGGAGAAAGGCAACTGAGGTGGGTATAACTTCAGAAAGTGCTAGAAAGAAAGCAGAGCAGAACAGTGCAGATGCCATTAGCTGAGATATGAGAGGCAATGGTGGGTGAAGGCAGGGAACGCCAAAGCTCCGCCTCATTATGCTGAGTTGTCTCATGAAGGGGGAGAGCGCCTGACGCGGTTGGATGCCTAGGACTGAAAATACGAACCGGACTGAAAGCCATAGGACAGGATGAGCGTGGCCAGACGTCAGGTGGAGGAAAGGACCATAGCCCGGTCCACCACACACTCCACTGTTCACAGATAAAGAGGAGGAGGGAGTGCAAGAAACAGTAACAAGTTGCCAGTGAATCAGGAAGAAAAAGAGGAAAGTATGCGACAGATAGACCATGATAAATTAAGATGCACCCTAAAATGTAAACTCTAGGGCAAGCACTAAAAATATTAAGAAGCATAACTGATAAGTGCTGGTGATGGAACGCCAGTTTAAAACAAGACAGGAGAAGGAAGAAGATGCAAACAAGATGGGACACATGAGACAAGGAGCAAGATGGTAGACTTAAACTCAGATTATCAATAATTCCATGAAATGTTTGTGTCCTAAATGCTATGACTAGGTGGCAGAGCACCAGTGTATCCTGTGGTTTGAATTTGTTTCTCAGGAGTTCAAGTGTTAAGCCTTAATTCACAATGCAGCAGCATTAGAGTTGTGTTTATGGAAGGTGTTGAATGAATGGATTAGGGCTGGTCTCACAGGAACAGGTCCTTGCAAGGGTGGGTCATTACCAAAGTAAGCTAGACTTCCTGGGCTCTTTGCCTTGTTATGAAGCAGCAGGCCAAGCAAATGCTGACACCTTTGGACTTTCCAGACTTCAGAACTGTGAGCCAAATAAACCTCTGTTCTTTATAAATTATCCTGTCTGTGGTATTTTGTTACAGCAGCACGAAACAGACTTAGACCTAATTAAAACAGAGCAATTATTTTACACTACCATGGAAATAAGACACATTTAAGTTTAATCATGAGAGCCGGGCGTGGTGGCTCACGCCTGTAATCGCAGCACTTGGGAGGCTGAGGCAGGAGGATCGTTGTGAGTTCGAGACCAGCCTGGGCTACAAAAGTGAGCTCAAAGCCAGCCTGAACTGCACAGTGAGACCCTGTCTCAAAAATTAAAAAAAAAAAAAAAATATGGGATAAGTTTAATCATGAGAAAAAATGATTGACTATATTTCTAGGGAGAAAGCAAAACAATTTTCATGAAAATTCACCAGAATACAGGAACAAGAGCCAGTTCAAGAATGCATGAATTTATGCATTGAGCAATAGTGTTTCAAAATATACAAAGTAAATAATGAGTCAGAAAACTTCTAGTTGTGTACTAATTCAATCAACTCCTGTAGTTGATAGAAAAAGCTGAAAGAAAAAAATAAAAAGGTAGATGGCCTGAATAACACTATCAAATACTTTCACATGTAAGAATGCATAGGTTAAAAATAGGTAGAGCAAGATCTATAGCTTAAAATACCTAAATTAGTGGGAGAAAAAAAGACCTAAAATGATCCTAGCAAGAAACCAGAAAAAGAACAGCCAGTTAAGCCCAAAGTAAGTAAAAAGAAAACGACAGAAATCAATGAGAGAGAAAATGGAAAACAATAAGGAAAAATACATGAATTGAAAACTGATTCTTTGAAAAGGTCATTACATGCTCTAATTATCATTGCCAGGAAACAAAAAGGGGACACTGGAAATTTTTAAACATGTTCGGAGTGATGCATTGCTCTGGCTTGAATATTTGGGTTCCTCTGAATTTCATGTGTTGGAGACATTCCCCAGTGTCACGGGGTGCCCAGGAGATAATTAAGCCATTGGGTCGGACTGTCCTTATGGGTAGGATTAGTGCCCCAATAAAAGAGGCCCATGACAACTCGTCTGTCTCTTCCACCGTGTGAGGGCACAGCCAGAAGTGCCATTGACAAGGAGCAGCCTCGCCAGACTCCAAACCTGCTTCTCAGCCCTCGGCGTTCCCAGCCTCCAGGGCTGGGAGCTGAGTTTCTGGTGTTGATCCATTTCTTAGTGTCAGGTATTTTATTACAGCAGCACATATCAACTAAGAAACATGAACAACTCCACACCGATACATCCTGCAGCTTAGGTAAAATTCACAGAATCCATGAATAGCATAAATTGACCAAGCTACATGAAGAAGTAGAAAATCTGCATCGCCCTGTATCTGCTAAAGAAATCAGAACTTAAAAGTTCCCACAAAGAGATATACAAGTCCTGATCGTTGCTGGGCAAACTATCAAACAAGGAAGAAATAGTATGAATGTTATACAGACTCTTCTCAGAAAATAGAAGGGATAGAAATATGTTCCGACTCATTTCAAGTGGCCGTTATCATCCTTATACCGAACCCAGACAGAAACATTACCAGAAAACCACAGGCTAAAAGCCTCCTGGAACATCGAGACGAAGGGAGCCCGGAATATATGAAGCGGGGATAGATGACTAATGAATACAAAATTGCCGTGCATTTGAAATTCAGTGTAATTTCCAATAGAATAGGAAGTGTGATCATCTCGACCAAGGTAGAAAACACGTTTGACAAAAGCCCACATCCATTCATGGCTACGTATATAAAATACATATCCGCAGGAGCTCTATGCTGCTACTCATAGATGCTTTCTTCACGACAACCAAACACTGGAAATGAATGTTCAACGGCTGATGAACGGGTAGACAAATTGTGGCATATCCACATAGTCACGGAATACAAGCTGGCAATAAAGATAATGAGCTCCAGAAGCACAGGGCATGGACGGGCTCCAAAGCAGAGAAGGGCCGCGGCAGCCAGATGCGAATGAGCCCAAATTTCAGGCACAAAGTTTTAGAACAGGCAAAAACTTGTCGTCTTGGGCCCGGCGGGATGGCTCAGTGGTCTAAAACGCCTGCTTGGGAAAGTTTGGGCGGCTTCAGGGACCGAGGTTCAATCCCTGGCACCACATGCTGCACCAGCCCTGCCCTCAGGGAGGGCTGAGCCGGCCATAAAAATGAGTGAATAAACAAACAAAGGTTCTGAAACAAGAAAAAAAATAATAATAATAATAAATAAATAAATAAATAAATAAACTTGTCGTCTGAAGCGAGGCGAGGGCAGAGCGGTCTGCAGAGGGCCAGCGGGGGTGGGGGAGGGGCGGGCTGCCAGGTGAAGGCAGGGGCTGAGCTAATTGGACACGCGCGTGTGTTGTCCAGCGTCATCCTGGTCTGCACTTGGAGTTGGCGAATTCCGTGCACAATACAGTGCACCTTAGGACAGTTGATTCAAAAGCGGAAACTGATGGCTAAAAGGTGTCCTCATGGCCCACTGTCCTTTGCTTTCCTTACCTGGACCCCTGCTTTGGGCTCTGGGGTCTCCGGTGCCCCCACTTCCGGTGCCCCAGTCCAGGGCTTTTTGCTGTGTTCTTGGTGTGGAATTCAGGCTTCCCGCTCATGGTTATTAAATACTTGCCATGGATATAATTTTTTTAAATTATTATGACTGGCTCAGCCAGCTCTGCAGGGGTAGGGCTAGCGCAGCATGTGGCGTTGGTGTTCGAACCACGGTCCTTGTGGTTGCCTAAGCTTTCCTAAGCAGGCACTTTATTTATTTTTTTTAAATTTTATTTATTTTATTTTTCTTGTTTCAGAACTTTTGTTTGTTTATTTTTATGGCCAGCTCAGCCTGCCCCGAGGGCAGGGCTGGCACAGCATGTGGTGCCGGGGATTGAACCACGGTCCCTGCAGCCGCCTAAGCTTCCCTAAGCAGGCGCTTTAGACCACTGAGCCATCCTGCCGGGCCCCCCAAGCAGGCATGTTAGAGCGCTGAACTATCTCACCAAACCAAAACGCTTGCCGTGCAAAGATGAAGACAGCAGGGAACTGCGATGAGCTGGAGGAGTCGCTTGTAGCCCCATCTACAGGGTGCCGCGCTGCACACCACAGGGTGGCCAGAACATGCTTTGCTGTGGAAGGAGAGGAGGGGCCCATGTGGCTCTGTGAAGGTGGGGAGACTGGGCCTCGGAGCATTAGGGTCCAAGGACACAAGCTGCGAGAGCACGATGGGTGTCAGCAGAGGCTCCGGCCCTCCCAAGGAAGCCAAAGAGGCTCCCAGAGCTGTGGTAGCCAGGGGTCTCCAGACAGGCAGCAGGACAGCGAGAGAGATTCACTAGAGAACTGGCCGGTGGGATTGCAGATGCTGACAACCCCCACCCCAGGCCGGTGAGGACTGGAGATCCCGAGATGCCAAGCGTGGCCTAGTCCAAGCTCAGAACCAGAGAGGCCAATGGAGTGGCACCTCGAGGCCAGAGAACACTTCAAGTGTGTGACACTGGGTGAGACAGCCCGTGGCATCCCACCCTTAGCTCCCCGATGGACCGGAAGTCCGACCCTCCAGCCCTCCCCCACCTCCAGGGTAAGGACAGTTTCAGTCTCCACGGCTCCTTCTGCTCTCAGCGGTTTTCACTTAGGCTTCACAACCATCTGTGAGGTTAGCAAACCGTTAGTCCCTTTCCACAGGTGAAACACAGTGGAATGGGAGCATTGTCATGGCTCACCTGACCACACTGCCTTCGTGTTAGCCGCTCCCTCTCCTTGGTCCTCCCAACACTCTCCCTGCCCCTCTCTCTCCCTCCCCCTTTTCCTTCCCCCTCTCTCCTTCGCCCTCTCTTTCCCTCCCCTTTTCCCCTCCCTCTC
>PVJA010055307.1:0-11209 GCA_004027025.1 Myocastor coypus | reverse complement strand
GGACGGCTCAGTGGTCTAAAGCACCTGCTTGGGAAAGCTTGGGCGGCTTCAGGGACCGCGGTTCGATCCCCGGCACCACATGCTGCACCAGCCCTGCCCTCGGGGTGGGCTGAGCCGGCCATAAAAATGAGTGAACAAACAAATAAAGGTTCTGAAACAAGAAAAAGATAAATAAATAAAATAAAAAATTCTTTAAAATAAATAAATAAATAAAATTTAAAAACTTAAAAAAAAAAATAGACAAAACATGTAATGACAAACAATAGGTACCCAAGAAATTAAAGTTAAATTCTGGTGCCCTGGGGATTACAGTTCTCCACCACCACATCTGGCTACAAAAAAAGAATATTAAACATTATCATTGCAGAAAATTTTTCTGGTTTGAAAATAAATATTTTAGGGGGCCTGGAAGGATGGCTCAGTGGTCTAAAGCGCCTGCTTAGGAAAGCTTAGGCAGCTGCAAGGATGGTGGTTAGATCCCCGGCACCACATGGTGCGCGCCAGCCCTGCCTTCAGGGCAGGCTGAGCCGGCCATAAAAATAAACAAACAAAAAAAACAAAAGTTCTGAAACAAGAAAAAAAAAATAAAATTTAAAAACTTAAAAAAAAATAAACAATGGGGCCTGGCGGGATGGCTCAGTGGTCTAGAGTGCCTGTTTGGGAAAGCTTGGGCGGCTTCAGGGACCGCGGTTCGATCCCTAGCACCACATGCTGCGCCAGCCCTGCCCTCAGGGTGGGCTGAGCCGGCCATGAAAATGAGTGAATAAACAAACAAAGGTTCTGAAACAAGAAAAAAATAAATAAAATAAAATAAAATTTTTTTTAAAAATAGTATTAAAAAGATAGACAAAACATGTAATAACAAATAATAGGTACCCAAGAAATTAAAGTTAAACTGTGGTGCCCTTGGGGATTACAGTTCTCCACCACCACCACATCTGGCTACAAAAAAAGAATATTAAACATTATCATTGAAGAAACATTTTCTGGTTTGAAAATAAATATTTTAGGGGGCCTGGCAGGATGGCTTCCCTGGCCACAAAAATAAATAAGTAAACAAACAAACAAAAGTTCTGAAACAAGAAAAAAAGAGAAAAATAAAATAAGTTTCTCATCATCTATTTAAAAATGTTAAGTAGTTTTCTCCTGTATTCACATTTTGCAATTTTTGAAAGACCTGCGAAGCATATTTGCTTTCTTCGTTTTTTGTTTTCTGTTTTATTTTAAAGGGTAAAAACAAAAAGAAAATAATATAAAAAAGACAGAAATAAAGCAACACACAATTCAAATGGTACAGAATTTCAACACCAGAATGAAATATTATCAACAGTTGTGATACTACATTCAGATTGTTTGTAGACAGAATAGCTACTCCTGCTTTTTTTCTGACTTCCTGGAGCATGTAATATTATATTTTATCCTCTGACTCTCACACTATGGATTTCTTCAGCCTGAACTTCAAACCAAGACTGATCAAATAAGATGAAGAAGGTCACTATACTAGTTAAGAGGAAACCTCAAGAGGCAGAGATAGCACTCAAATTAATACATATGCACCAAATTCGGGAGCACCCAAGTACATAAGACAAATTTTAAAAGACAACAGAAATCAGTACCACAATATTAATAGGGAACATTAATACCTTATTTTCTAAGAGATAGGTCAACTAGACAAAAAATTAGCATTACTGTTACCATTATTATTACAGGTCGTAGAAATCAACCAAACTTTTGAACAAATGTACTTAGTGTACACCTAGAGAGTGTTACACCTAATAACACCTAAATATACATTATTTCCAGGGGCTTATGACCGGCTCAGCCTCCCCAGAGGGCAGGGCTGGCTGGTGCAGCATGTGGTACCGGGGATCAACCCATGGTCCCTGCAGCCACCTGCAGGCGCTTTAGACAACTGAGCCATCCTGCCGGGCCTTTTTTTTTTTTTTTTCTTTTAATTTTGTTTCTTGATCCATTCTGCCCATCTTTTTCTTTTAATTGGTGGTTGTAACTGATATGTATTGGCATATGTTTGTTATGTTATTTTGTTGCTGTTGGTTTCCTTCTTTTCCCACATTTAATTATTTCCCTATTTGATACTTTCTTTCTGTTGTTGTTCTTAGAGTTGTAGCCATTTTGATCCCTTTCTAGAGCATCTTTCAGTATTCCTTGTAGGGTCACTTTGGTCATCATCAATTTCATTAGTTGCTCTTTGTCATAGAAGTATTTTATTTCTCCATTAATTTTATTTATTTATTTATTCATTCATTCATTCATTTATTTATTTATTTAGTACAGGATGTCACTATGTAGCTCAGACTAGTAGTGATCTTCTCCTTTCCCAGTACTTGGATTACAGACATGTGCCACCAGGCCTGGTTTGGGTGGCTGGCCATTGCATGCCTCATGTTCTAGGAGTGGCATGGCATGTGGTGCTGGGGGTTAAACCCAGGTTCTTATGCTTGCCTGACAGGCACTTAGACTGCTGAGTTATCTCCCAAGTCCTTTTTCCACTAATTTTGAAAGTGAGTTTTGCAGAGTATATCAATGTGGGTTGGAAGTTATTTTCTTGTAGGATTTGAAATGCGTCACTTCATATTCTTCTCTATTGCTGATTTAAGTTCAGAAATATGCTATCATTCTGATGGGCTTTCTTTCCAATGTGATCTGTTTCTTTTCTGTAGCAGCTTTTATATGGTTTTTTTTTTTTTTTTATTTTTTTTTTTTTTTTTTTTTTTTTTTTTTTTTTTTTTTTTTTTTTTAATTATTTTTTTTTTTTCTTGTTTCAGAACTTTTGTTTGTTTATTTATTTTTATGGCGGGCTCAGCCTGCCCTGAGGGCAGGGCTGGCACAGCATGTGGTGCCGGGTCTCTGCAGCCACCTGCAGGCGCTTCAGACCACTGAGCCAGCCTGCAGGGCCCCTGTAGCAGCTTTTAGTATGTTGCTCTTCTGCTGAATTTCTGGGATCTTGATTGTTATATACCTTCTGGGTATAGACTTAGTTTGGTTGATGCCATTTGGAGTATTTTATTATTTTAATTTTTTTCTGTATTTAGGACAGGGTTACCAGGGTCTCACTACATAGATTAAACTCATAGTGATTCTCCTGTTTTCAGCCTCCTAAATCCTGGGATTACAGGTGCATGCCACCATGCCCAGTCCCAATCGCCATTTCAGTGTGCCCCACAGCCAGGGCCAGCATACCTTGCTGGGGATTGAACCTCGTCTGCTGCACTCTGCCTAAGCAGACACTTTAGTAAGCTGAACCACCATTTGAAGTTTTGTACACCTTGGTTAACTGAATGTCAGATTGTTTCCTGTAGAGGTGAGGAATTAACATCTTAGATAGTGAGAGATAATAGACAAAGCCCAGAGACAGCTGTAATGGGTTACTTGGGGTTGCCTGAGACCTGGGATTCAAGGAGACAAAGAATAGCTTGTTCTGGGGGCCCAATGGGATGGCTCAGTGGTCTAAAGCACTTGCTTGGGAGAGCTTGGGCGGCTTCAGGGAGCGTGGTTCAATCCCCAGCACCACATGCTGCGCCAGCCCTGCCCTCGGGGCAGACTGAGCCAGCCATAAAAATGAGTGAATAAGCAAATAAAGGTTTTGAAACAAGAAAAAAGAGAGAAAGCCGGGCGTGGTGGCTCACGCCTGTAATCCCAGCACTTGGGAGGCTAAGCCAGGAGGATCGGTGCAAGTTCGAGACCAGCCTGGGCTACAAAAGTGAGCTCAAGGCTAGCCTGAGCTGCATAGCGAGACCCTGCCTCAAAAAAAGAAAAAAAAAAAAAAAGAGAGAGAAAGAAAGAATAGCTTGTTCTAATGGCTCCTTGATTGTTGTCTCTTCCCTTATTTGGGAAGTTACTGGTTGTTTCTGCCCTGCTTGGAATGTTTTCCATTAGCATTTGTATTAACCTGATGTTAGCACAATGGTGATAGAAGTAGTAGTCTCTAGTCTGCATTCCCCAAAGCAGTTATGCAAATTCTGTAGCTGTCGTTTAGTATTCAATAAAAGTAATATTCTTTGGTGGGTCAGGGCTCACTTAGAGAGAGACAAATCTCAGTGAGTCCTCTGAGCTAAATTCATCCGGTTTCTCGTCGTCCCTTTCGACACCGACACAGAATATTACAACAGTTTCCCCACACTTGGAAAGTTTTCTGCTTTATTTCTACAATTTTTTTTTGTCATTTGCATCGGATCCTTCTTTTTCATTGACTCCTATTAGTCTTATGTGTTGATTTTTGCATTGCCTTGAAACTGTTGAATTATTTCTTGGATCTTTGTTTTTAAGAGATCTTTCCTTTCACTAACTACAACGATGTCTTCAAGGTCTGAAACTCTATCTTCACTTTCATTCAAGTGGTTTTGTCAAGTTTTTTGTTTTTGTTTTTGTTTTTTTTACACTTTTTTTTTTTCTTGTTTCAGAACTTTTGTTTATTTATTTATATTTATGGCCGGCTCATCCTGCCCCAGAGGGCAGGGCTGGCGCAGCATGTGGTGCAGGGGATCGAATCGTGGTCCCTGAAGCTGCCCAAGCTTTCCTAAGCAGGCGCTTTAGACCACTGAGCCATCCTGTCAGGCCAGGTTTTGCCAAGTTTTAATGGAGTTTTGTTTTCTTATATATCTCTTTAAATTTGGTTCATGCATTCTGTTTCCTTCCTATATTGGTCATTCAAGGTTTCCATCATTTTTCTACACTCCCCTATTTTTTTATAAATGTCTTTAGATGTTCTCTGTAATTGTTTCATTATAGTTAGCATTTTTTTTTTCCCCTGGGGTATTATTTCTTATTTGCTTTCTTCTGTCCCTCTCTGTGGTTGTTTCTTTACTTCAGAGGTATTATTCCAGAGATACCACAGGTGTGAATTCTAATTTCTTCTATGCAGATATCACCTGGATTTGCTCAGGTGGGGCCCTGAGGCTGAATTTTGCTCCTTCATTTTGTCATTTTCTGTCTTAGAGAGAAATCTTTTTTTTTTTTTTTTTTTTAGAGAGAAATCTTTATTTTGATTTCTGTGATACTTTTTGTGAAATTTTGATAGTATAGGGCTATATCATTGCAATTAGAGCCTCTAATAAAGTTTGTTCTTTGGGGCTGGGGAGATAGCTCTGAGGCACAAGTGCCTGCTGGGCAAGTGCAAGGTCGTGAGTTCGAACCCCGGTCCCCCCCCAAAAAAATAAAATAAAATAAAAATAAAAAAAATAAAGTTTGTTCTTTATGTATCTCTTCTCTGTGTCAGAGATTTATGGTTTGTATGTGTCCTAATATCTTGTCTTCTCTGTTGGTTGAGAATAGTATACTGGTTCTATTTGGCACTGTCCTCTGTTCTTCAGTGTAGGGCTTTGGTGACATTATTACCCCAGAATTCCTGATATTATTGCCCAAGGGAAAACATGGGGTTAAGTCAGTTATGTTGTCCTAGTTAGAGTAGTACATTTGGCCATACTAACAACAGCAAGTGAAATTTAGAAATTGATAAATTGGGTCCCAGCGGGATGGCTCAGTGGTCTAAAGTGCCTGCTTGGGAAAGCTTGGGCGGCTTCAGGGACCGCGGTTCAATCCCCGGCACCACATGCTGCGCCAGCCCTGCCGTCAGGGCGCGGGCTGAGCCAGCCATAAAAATGAGTGAATAAGCAAATAAAGGTTATGAAACAAGAAAAACATAAATAAATAAATAAATAAATAAATAAATAAATAAATAAATAAAAGAAATTGATAAATTGTCATAGGCAATGGTTGTGTACCTTACACCATAGGAGCAAACACTATAGCTATATAACAAAGCAGGTTGTAAATTAGGTATTTTTATGTAAGCTAGTTCCCTCGGGTTCTGTGTGGGTACCTCCCTGGCACACACCTGGAGTCTTTTGAGCGCACCAGTCCACCTGAGTTACCTTCTGCAGCCGCCATGCTGTGAGGTTCCTCCTTGTTGGTCCAGGCTGCAGTCTGGGCTCTGCTGAGCCTTGCTCAGTGCTTCAGCTCCTGCTCCTTGTTCTGTACTACCTTACTGGGCCTCACAGAGTCTAACCCTACACCTCAGCTCCTTTGGTTTTGTTTTGCTCTGATGCCTAGTATCAGAACCTCTGTGACCAATACTGTATCTTTAATTCATCCTTCCAGATATTCTCTACCTTTTTGCACCCTGCAGTCCCTGCTAGCTGTCTTATCATGCAGACTATTGTTAACAGGATAATCCCTCCAGTTCTGGCTATGATTCACCACTATGGAACCCTGAAGAAAAATCAGACTTAGGTAGAGAAGGGATGTGCATGGGATTCTTTTCTCTTGGATAGTTCCCTGAAAGATTGTTTTGAGCTGGCTAAAAAAAACTGTAGCTCTTTGATTCACACTCTTCTCAGGGGTTGATCCTTTCTGAAAGTAGTTCATATAAAATCATATTATAGCGCCGGGCGTGGTGGCGCACGCCTGTAATCCTAGCACTTGGGAGGCTGAGGCAGGAGGATTGGTGCGAGTTCGAGACCAGCCTGGGCTACAAAAGTGAGCTCAGAACTAGCCTCAACTGCATAGCGAGACCCTGTCTCAAAAAGACAAAAAAAAAAAAAAAAAAAAAAATCATATTATATTAGGTAAGTACATTTACTAATGTTTAATTTATATTCACAATGAAGTTGACTATGTTTCACTCCAAATCTCTGTTCAGTTTTTACCTTGAATTAGTCAATTTTAGAGTTTCCAAAAAAAAAAAAGAAAAATCAAACAATTTCTTTCCATTATACTTATTACTATTTTCTTTCAGTATTTGACTAACCTTCAAGTTAATTTGTCATAAAGAATATCTAATGTTAACACAAAAATTTTACTATTTTCTTGTAATTTGTTCTGTTTTACATGTTTTACCTGAAGAGTTGCTTTTCTCCATGTATAAAGAATAGTTCCCTATATTTTCTTCTCAAATTACTGAAATTTAGTTTTTGAAATTTAGCATTTTAAACATTTATTAGTAAATCAAACAAAGCTCACCTCACTTCTTTCTTTAGTACTGCTTTGAACTTGGACGCTATTAGGCACTGTTACATTTTAAATAATATTAGATTTAGCACTGAGAAGGATTTGAACACAATTTTTTTTTTTTTTTTACTTTATTTATTTATTTATTTCTTGTTTCAGAACCTTTATTCACTCATTTTTATGGCCGGCTCAGCCCACCCCGAGGGCAGGACTGGCGCAGCATGTGGTTCTGGGGATCGAACCACGGTCCCTGCAGCTGCCTAAGCTTTCCTAAGCAGGCGCTTTAGACCAATGAGCCATCCTGCCAGACCCCTGATCACAATTTCAATGTGCTTCTTAACTCTTCTTTCCCTTTGAGTTACACAGTTTTAGTAAACTTACTATTTATTGTTCTACAAAATGTGGATAATTATAAGCTTTCTGACTATCATGAAGTCAATTTTTATCATTATGCTTTAAAATGTGTAAAAACATATACAAATTTTAATTAAATATATAAGTAGGGATTTCTATTGTTCATGCATGGAATAAGAATTGGCTAATCATGTTCTATGTACCGGTTTCATTCATTGGAGTTTCTACTCTTTTTAGATTCCTTTATGCTGAGTGAGAGGCAGTGTAGCACAAAATATTCTTGGGATGCTCTCACCAATGTCAGTAGGTACATGGCTACGGGGTGATGGAGTGGTGGGGAGTGGAAACCAGCCACATGAAGGTACAGTGCTAGAGAGGGCTCACGGGTGAACTCCACAAGCAGGAGGGTGCAGAGTAAGCAGCATGTCTGCTTCTCGGTGCAAGTGCTGCGTACAGCCTGGTCTGGTCAGCATTTATTTTGGGAAACATTCAAATCATTCTGTTTTTTTTTTTTTTTGGTGGGACTGGGGTTCAAACTCACGACCTTGCACTTGCCCAGCAGGCCTCAGAGCCATCTCCCCAGCTCCCCTCAAATCATTCTTAAGGAAGAAGACAAATGCATGGCCTGTTTCTGGGCACCCTCCCTAACTGCTGCCCCCCTGTACCCACTAGGCACTCTAACTGGCAGGTCAGTGAATACTGACCAGACAATAAATTTACAGAGAACTATCGGAGCTGGGCCTAGCAGGATGACTCAGAGGTCTAAAGCGCCTCCTTGGGAAAGCTTGGGCAGCTTCAGGAACCACGCTTCGATTCCCGGCACCACCTGCTGCGGCAGCCCTGCCCTTGGGGCAGGCTGAGCCAGTCGTAAAAATGAGCGAATAAACAAACAAAGATTCTGAAACAAAAAGATAAATAAATAAATAAAAATTTAAAAAAAAAAAAACTATCAGAGCTAACCCTTACCATAGAATGAATTGATTTAACAGATGTCTGGGAGTATTTCATTTAATAACATCATGAAAATGCACTCTTGGGCCCAGCAGGATGGCTCAGTGGTCTAAAGCACCTGCTTAGGAAAGCTTAGGCGGCTGCAGGGACCATGGTTCGATCCCCGGCACCACATGCTATGCCAACCCTGCCCTCAGGACAGGCTGAGCCGGCCATAAAAATAAATAAATAAACAAACAAACAAACAAACAAAAAGTTCTGAAACAAGAAAAAAAATAAAAGAAAAAAAAAAGAAAATGCATTCTTTTCAGCAGCCATTTATTTATCTATTTATTTATTATGTATTTAGTACAGGGTCTACAGGGTTTCACTACACAGATCATACTGAATTCATAGTGATCCTCCTAAGTACTGGGATTACACATGTGCACCACCATTCCTAGTCTCAATTGCCATCTCAGCATGCCCCAGGGGCGAAGCCAGCACAATGTGCTGGAGATGGAACCCTGGGCCCTGCACCTACCTAAGCAAGTGCTTTATTTAGTCAGCTGAGCTATCTGGTCAGCCCTCAGCAGTCCTTATACAATGTCATGCAGCATGATGGAGTTGGATTGATCAATAGATACAAAAATGTACAGCATATATAAATTAATACAATATATCACATAAATATAGTCAAAAATAGCACTGCCATAATTATATCAACAGAGGCCAAAAAAGACTTTGTTTTATGATGAAAACCTTAATGAAAATAGTCATAGAAAACCCTCACATCAAACTGAGAAAAATAATGAGGTAAATCCAAAGCTCACATCATACTGAATGGAAAAAACCTGAACGCTTTTCCTCTAAAATCAGGAATGAGGGCCTGGCAGGATGGCTCAGTGGTCTAAAGCACCTGCAGGTGGCTGCAGAGACTGTGGTTCGATCCCTGGCACCACATGCTGTGCCAGCCCTGCCCTCAGGACAGGCTGAGCAGGCCATAAAAATAAATAAAACAAACAAAAGTTCTGAAACAAGAAAAAAATGAATAAATAAAAAATAAAATTAAAAAAAAATCAGGAATGAGATTGGGTGTCTACTGTCACCACTTCAGTTCAATATAGTAATCAACATTTTAACCAGATCAATCAGGTGAGAGAAATATTTTTAAAATATAAAAGTAGGAAAGAAAAAACTCAAATTATCTTTATTTATAAATGGCATAATCCTTTATATAGAAGACCCAAAGGACTCTTGAGTCCAATGCACTCATTCAGCCTACTAATGGAACACAAATTCAACACATAACAATCAATAGCATTGCTATAAATTAATAATGAACCAACTGAAAAAAATCAGGAAACAATTCTATTTGTGTTAACTTTGAAAAATGTAATTATCTAGGAACCAGTCTAATCAAGGAGGTCAAAGGCATCTATAAAGAAGATATAATGGGGGCCTGGCGGGATGGCTCAGTGGTCTAAAGCGCCTGCTTGGGAAAGCTTGGGCAGCTTCAGGGACCCGGTTTAATCCCCGGCACCACATGCTGTGCCAGCCCTGCCCTCAGGGTGGGCTGAGCTAGCCATAAAAATGAGTGAATAAACAAATAAAGGTTCTGAAACAAGAAAAAAATAAATAAATAAAATAAAAAATTCTAAAAAAAAAAAAAAGCTATAATGCCCTAAGCAAAGAGATCAGAATGAATATTAGAAAACCATAAAAGCATCTCTGTTCCTGGGTAGGTAGTTTTAATATTATTAAGATATTATATTGCCAGAGAGGTAGCTCAGTGGCATAAGTACATACCAGCAAGCGCAAGGTCCTGAGTTCAATCTCTGCTACAACTATAAAAGAAAAAATTTGCCATATTATCAAAAATGTTATATACAAATATAGACACATATTAAATGCAATTTCTATGAAAATAATGATAATATTCTTTAAAGAATTTGGAAAACTAAGCCGGGCGTGGTGGTGCACGCCTGTAATCCCAGCACTCAGGAGGCTGAGGCAGCAGGATCGGTGTGAGTTCAAGACCAGCCTGGGCTACAAAAGTGAGCTCAAGGCCAGCCTGAGCTGCATAGTGAGACCCTGTCTCAAAAAGACAAAAAAAAAGGATTTGGAAAACTAATGTCAAAATTTGTCTAGAAACAGAAAAGACACAGAATAGCCATAGCAACTCTGAGAAATGAAAGCAAAGTGAGAGGCATGACAATTTTGGATTTCAACTTATACAGTGAAATTATAGTAACACAAGCAGCATGGTACTGGAACAATAAGAAATATGTAGGTCAGTGGAATAGAGCAGAAGACCTAGATAGGTTTCATGCACCTTCAGGTATCTGAATTTGGTCCAAAAGGGCAAGAGGGCAAAAGCCTGTGCTGGACAAATAGTATCATCTTTAATGCTTTAATGGCACTGGAAAATGATTATACAAATGCCGAGCAATGAAGCTAGACCCACACAACCCACCCTATATTAAAATGAAATCAAGATGGATCAAATGTGTAGATACAAAAACGAAAACAGTGAAATTGCTTGTAGATGTCATAGGGAAGATACTTGAAGTCATAGGCATAAAGACTTTTTGGACAGAACTCCAATGAGACACAAAGTAATACCTAAAATCCACATACCAGATTACATCAATTCAGAAAGCTTTTTCACAACATGGAAACAAATGACACACTAAAGAGACACTCTACAGAATGGGGAAAATTTTGCCAGCTATTTGTTTGATAAAATAGTAGATAGACTTAGCTTGGGAATGATATTTTCTGACCATCATTGATATTCTAATAACTTTCCATACAATGTGATATAAGCAGTTACCCAATTTTGACATAGATATTTGGAAATTCATGGAAATACAAAATTGTAGCCTGTCAAGACTATGGTATTTGGCCCAGTCTCTTATTTTCAAGTACTACTCTTGAGAGAGAGGATGACAGTAAC
>PVJA010055306.1:0-11223 GCA_004027025.1 Myocastor coypus | reverse complement strand
TGCTTTGGGGAATGCAGACTAGAGACCACTACTTCTATCACCATTTACCTAACATCAGGTTAATACAAATGCTAATTGAAAACATTCCAAGCAGGGGAGGAGACAACCAGTAACATCCCAGGCAAGAGAAGAGACAACAATCAAGGAGCCATTAGAATAACCAGGTTATCTGCTTCCTTGAATCCAGGTTTCAGGAATCCCCAAGTAACCCCCTATAGCTGTTCTTGGGCTTTATTGTTCTCTACTTAAGATTATCTCTACATATTCCCTTTTTTTTTTTTTAATGCTATAAGATGATTTTTTTTAAGCATTAGGGTGAGGGCTATAGACTTTTGATCCTTAGCTTTTTGCTGAATCTATCCTCGTTGTCAAAGTAGACAGGATATATAAAAAGTATAGGGATAACATACACAGATCTCTACATTTCTACCAAACCATGAGATAGCATGAAAAGGATTAAGGTTTTCATGCCACTAGAGATATTTTGTAACAAGTCAATTTTGGTTCCATAAAATGGAAGTTATACAAAATGAATTACTACAGTCACACTTTAAACAAGGTTGATATTGTAGATTAACAATTTGACTTTCTAACTTAATAACAGCTTGTTTTAAACCACTTATCTTATTCTTTAACTCCGAGCCTACATGTCTTTGAGAAGTCCATAATTGTTTTAAGTCCTTGTGCCACTGTGGCACAAAATTAACAGTTTGTATTCCTTGACTCAATGCGACTCTGGTGGCAGCAGTTCTGGATGTGAAGGCTATCATGAGTTTAAGCTTTTCTTTTGTTCTTTAACATCTGCAGCATGGAAAAGGAGTCTTACCATGAGTGATATAGTTGTATCAGAAGTCAGATTCTGGTCCTTGTCTTTCTACTGAAGCGGAGTTTCCCATTACTCTGAGCTTTTGCTGGTGGTCTCGCCTACTCTGGGTGTACTTTTCCCACTCGGTCAGGCCTCTCTTAATTCATCCCTGGTCGGCTTCCATGCCTCGCATTGGGCGCCACTTGTTGTGATGTTCTGGTGTCGGTGCCGAAAGAAACGACGAGAAGATCTGATGAAGGTAGCTCAGAGGACTCACCGAGACTTGTCTCTCTCGAAGTGAGCCTAGAGTATAGGATTTGAAGTGTGCAGATTTATCTTGTCATCTGTGTCATTGGTGTGTTGGCATGGCCTGAGAGAGGTGGTTTCCATTTCCCTATAAATGTGCTTGAGTGTCTTTTAGTTTCTGGTGCTGGAGATTGAACCCAGGGCCTTGCAGTGAGCTCTGTCCGCAGTCTTTTTTTTATTTTTAATTTTTAGTTAGGATCTTCCCAAATTGCACAGGTTGGGCTCAAATTTCTGGTCCTCCTGCCTCAGCCCTCCCGAGATCTGGGATTACAGATGTGTGCCATTGTGCCCGGCTCTATGAGTTTTTGATTTATGTCCACAGTGCTTTATTTCGAGTATAAATATGTTGCTGTAAAATGCCCTTTATTATGACAAAATACCCTTCTTTATTTTACTTATTTTTTTGTCCTACCCTTATGCCAAACTGCTTGATTCCTACTTGATTTTCCTTTGCACTTGCCTGGCAATCTTTGCTTTCTTGTTTTCACGTTAACAGTGATCTTCATGTTGAATAATGGTGATTCACTTTCAGATTTTCAATAGCCCCCATAGCTTTACAGTGGTGAGCAGGACACCTTCCCAGCTCCCTTGCCTGCCCGTTGCATTTCTCCCTCCTTCCGCAGACGCTGTGCACTTGTGATCTTCGGATCTGATAGCTACAGGATTGCTTTGGTACTGCTGAGTGAGTTCTTCAGACTGCAGGGATGCGTGTTGTCTGTCACTTACCAATGTCCAGTCTTTAACTGGGGATCCAAGGTGAGGGGGCTCATTGCATCCTTCCCCACATGGTGAGCAAGGTTGGGGCTTCCAGTGCTGTCCCAGGCAGGGGAGTTAGACACTCATGAGTGCACATGCCCTAGACAGAAAATACTGCAGAAAGCAAGGACGGTCATTCAGCATCCTGAATCCCCACCAGAGCTCCACGAGTGTGGGGCATTGTTCTTCGTCATGTGAAAATGAAAGAGAGGCGCTGTGCCTGTTCTGGGGATGCAGAGACCTTTAGTGTGGAGCCAGCCCGTGCAGTGCTGCTTCTGCTATTGCTAGGTCCTACATGCGAACAGGACACATGTGGGTAGAGGAAGTGAGGGACAGTAGGACAGTGGATGGCCTAGTCCAGGCATGGTGGCGGAAGTGATGACTTTTCCTTTTTGGACAAGACAGGCTGCATTCCACAGGGCAGAGCCGGGGCAACCTCACCTCCCTGCTTCCACAGTAGGCGGTAGGTCACTCTCACAACCCACTTTTCCCTCTGTTGGCTAGAAGCAGAGGCATCCAGGCAGCAGGAGCCTGGGTACCAAGGAGTGACCCTGAGGAGCAGAGCCGCCCGCTGGGCAGGCACACCTCTATGCAACTGTGACTTGAGGGACAAGCATATTCATACTGTGGTCAGCCATGGCAGGTTGGGGCCGGGCAGGGTTAGGGTTTCTCTGGAGGATTTTGTGGGGGAAGTAAGATTTGAACTGGGCCTTGAATAGCATATAAAATTTTGACAAACAGAAAATGAGGAGAAAGATTTCTACATGGTAGAGACAGGGTGAGAGAGGCTCCAAGATGGGAAACTGTGGGCCATTTCCAGGGAAGCCGATGCTGCCTGATAGTGCTGAGGCTGGGTGTCCTCCATGGGGCTTGGCAGAGAGAGTTGCAAAGCTGACGTGAATACATCATGGCTGGTCTGGGAGAGGGAGAGGAGATCAGAGTTTTGAGAGCAATCAAGAGCCACAGACAATTCCTGAGCAGGACCATGGCACCAGAAAGATTTTTTTTTTTTTTTGAAACAAGGTCTTGGGGGCCCGGCAGGATGGCTCAGTGGTCTAAAGTGCCTACTTAGGAAAGCTTAGGTGGCTTCAGGGACCGAGGTTCGATCACTAGCACCACATACCACATGCTGTGCCAGCCCTGCCCTCAGGGCAGGCTGAGCTGGCCATAAAAATAAATAAATAAACAAACAAGGTCTTACTATGTAGTCCTGGCTGGCAATCCTCTTGCCTCAGCCTCCTGAGTGCTAGGATTACAGGTGTGCACCATGTCCCACTATCAGAAAGTTGTGACAGAAGAGAGTGACTCAACATACCTTTCTCAAAGGTTAAGTTTTAATTCTGGCTCAAGAGATGGAGAGGTATTGGGCTTTCTTTGTTTTATTCTTTACTGAGGATTGAACCTAGTAGTGTTCTAGGACTGAGTCACCCCTCTTTTTTTTTTTTTTTTTTTTAACATGTTTATTTTGAGACAATGTCTTTTTAAACTGGTCAGAACTCAGACTCAAACTAAGTTGCCTTGAACTTGTGACCTGCCTACTTCAGCCTCCTGAGTAGTTGGGATTATAGGAGTGCACCATGGCACCAGACTGGATAACTTTGAAATCCACCATGTGGATTGGAAGGCTGAGGCAGGAGGATTGTTGCTGGTATGAGGCTAGCCTGGGCTTGATAGTAAGGTCTGTATGAAGAACAAATGCTGGCTTAAAAAAACCACATGGTGCCAGGGATCGAACCTTGGTCCCTGTGCTTGCCTAGGTAGGTACTTAGTCTGCTGAGCTATCTTGCTGGCCCCTTGTTTTTATTTTAAGGAAAAGAAAAATAAACAATAAAAACAATGGTATAAATTTTTTTTCTTTTCTTTCTTTTTTTTTTTTTTTTTTTTGTGGGACCAGGGTTCAAACTCACAACCTTGCACTTGCCAGGCAGGCACTTGTGCCACGGAGCTATCTCCCCAGCCCCTTTCTTTTTTTTTTTATGAGCAGAATGTATTTATTGAGGGAAAGAAAGCTCCTGTCTGACAGAAGGATAGGAGGGGAGCCCCAAATGGGTGGTCCCCCGATGGTATAAAATTTCAAGACAAGATTGTAGGAAAGAAAATGATCAGTACTTTGTATATTGTTATCTTCAAAGTAGTTGCTAGGGCTGGCCATATAGCTTAGTGGATGAAATAGCTGAGCAATGGGATTGGAGTGAGCAGGGACTGTACCGGCCTTGCCCCTGGGGCATGCTGAAACAGTGACTGAGACTAGGCCTGGTGGCACCTGCCTGAATCCCAGGTCTTGGGAGACTGAAAACAGGAAGATCACTAGGGGTCTGGTCAGTGTAGTGAGACCGTGTAGACCCTGTACTAAATACAAACAAACAAACACCAAAACCCAAAACAAAACAAAACAAAAGAACTCATTCAAAGTAGTTGCTCATATAACAAAATATAGGCATGAAAAACTGATCAAGCAATATAGGCATAAATCTTTCTTTTCAATGAACTAATAGCAATTAATAGTGTAGCTATATGTATATATATATATATTTTTTTTTTTTTCTTTTCCCTTCTTTTTTATACACTTTTTTTTTTTTTTTTTTGTGGGACTGGGGTTCAAACTCACGACCTTGCACTTGCCCAGCAGGCACTTGTGCCTCGGAGCCATCTCCCCAGCTCTTTTCCCTTCTTTTTAAAAAAACTTTATTTATTTATGATATGGTCAGCTCTGCCTTCCCTGTGGGGGTGGGGCTGGCACAGCATGTGGTACCAGGGATCAAATCGTGGTCCCTGTGGTTGCCTGAGTTTGCCTAAGCAGGCGCTTCAGACCATTGATGTATCTCGCCAGCTCTTTTCCCTTATTTCTTTTCTCCTTTCCCCCATTTCAGTTTCTCTTTCTTTTTGAGCATTTTCTTCTTATTTCACAGTATTATTGTACACTTTGGGTCTTATTTACTCTTTTAGCTTCTTACACTTATGACGCTTACATATGCAAGACCGATTTATTTCCCTTATGAGTATGGACTCAAATTTCCTTCATTGATCATAAATATCTCATCTCTATCCTTCTTTATAGCTAGGTAGTGCTCTATTGTATAAAGACCACATCTTTTCTTAAAGGAGGGTCTTTTTGAGACAAGGTCTTGTTATGCAGTTCAGGCTGGCCTTCAGTTCACTATATAGTCCAGGCTGGCCTCAAGCTCTCCACAGTCTCCTGCCTCAGCCTCCAGAGTGCTAGGATTACACCACATCCAGTTTAAGACCACATCTTTTTTTATCCATTCCTCAGTTGATAGGTATTATTTGGGTTGGTTCCAAGATTTTGCTGTGACAAATTGTGTTACTATAAACATGGTGCATGTGTAACTGTGGTATGATCTTTTTAATTCAGCTGGGAAAATACTCAAAAGGGGAATAGATGGGATTTATAATCCTAGTTTTTTGAGGAAACTTCATGCTGATTTCCACAAGGTTGTACCAGTCTATACTCCTATCAACAGTGGAGAAATATTCTTTTTTCCCCACACCCTCTCCAACATTTATTGTTGATTTGATTTCTTGATCATAGCCATTCTTACTGTTGTTTTAATTTGCACCTCTTAAATGACCAGTGATGTTTAATTTTTTAATGTATTTATTTGCCGTTTGTATTTCTTCATCTGAGAAGTGCATACTCTTCTCAGATGCCCATTTTTGGATTGGGTCTTTGAACTTAGGGGGTCAGATATTTTTCAGTTCTTTGTATGTTTGAGCTATATAAGTCTTCTGTCTGAGGGATGGTCAGTTAAAACTTTTTTGCACTCTGTGGGTTATCTTTTTTATTCTGTTGGTGATTTCTTTAGATGTGCAAAAGCTTTTTTAAAAATTACTTTTAATAAGAGATATCAATATGATAGTTTCACAACACTGTAGTAGTACATTTGCAATAAATGACACATTGCATATTGTCCTCACAATAGTAATACAGAGCACAGGGTGTGGACATGATACATTTTCTAATTGATATTGGTAAGGAAAGAAGAAAAAAATTCTTCTCTTTGAACTAGAGGAAATAGATGTATATATAGTCCAATGTTCCATAATTACAGTGGGTTACCAGTGAAACTGGCAATGTTGGAGGTTGTTGATTTAAGCCTCTTACACCTCATCGTACTAACCTAGTTCTGTGTTTTATGCCTCATAATTAAGCTTTTCCACTGGATGATCAAGGGCAAGTTAAAGCAAGACCTGTATAACAAAACATTCATCTTTTGTATCTTCCCAGGTCAAATCCCCTCAGGATTGACTTTGTAACCATGTACAGTGCTTTGTAGAACTGTTGTCAGTGTCAGCTTTTGGGATGAGTCATGGCCATTGCTTGACCAGTTCACTTTCTGTGAAAACCTCAGAGAATGTTTTTCTCTGGATGATGCTCCTTAGACACACTATGGTTCATTTATCTCTTTCCTCTGAGGTCCCATAATCTCCTTGACCAGAAAATTTAGGACACCTTTGAGTTATAGGATATTACAGCACAGGTTCTCTTATGTCCTGAGTCCTTACTGACCTTGAAGGGCTAGGGCCAAAATATTGGCTATCCTCATAGCCCTTCTTTTTCTCCAATTTTTGGTCTGTTAACTTACATTCTCAACCCTCCAGCAGAGAAGCTTCATGATATTATTACTCTATAACATAGATAATTGAGCTTAACATCACTGCCTTTCTGAATGTCAAACATGTTTGACTTAGCTTGACAGTGGTATTTTCCTTCATTCATATTCTAATAACTCTCTATAGAGCATGATAAAAGCAGTAACACATTTTTACACAGACATTTAGAAATCCATGGATGTACAAAATTGTAGCCAGTCAAGCCTATGGCATTTTGCTCAGTCTCTTACTCTCAATTAATACCCCCCACTTTTTTTTTTTTTTTTTTTTTTCTGTTAACCAACCATTTACTTGAGAGAGAATCTAACAGTAACTGAGTTTACATTGGGAGAAGTATACATCAAAAAGATGAGAATGACATATATTCCAAGCATACCTTTAGTGTTGCATGGTGCTAAGATCAATGTGATGAACCTTTTGGAGGTTTTTAAGGCCAATATCTGATTCATCCTGTCTACGTAAGTGCATGGTTTTGCTCTTGCTATGTTTCCTTTCTTATCTGCTTCCAGTCACTTCGTTGTTTAATCCATAACACATTCAGCTGTGTTATGCCCTTAAGTTTTTATTTCTTCTTTAGAGTTCTTACACTAGGGAGACTATAAAAGCTTTTTAACAGAATGAGATCCCAGTTGTTGATTCTTTGAAGCATTTCCTGTGCAGTTTGGATTTTGTTCATGAACTTTATGCCTACCCTGATATCCTGAAGATTTCTACCTACTTTCTTTTCCAGTGGATTTAGTATTTCTGCTTTAATATTTAGATCTTTGAGGGGCTGGGGAAATAGCTCAGTAGGATAAGTGCTTGCCTGACAAGCCTAAGGGCCTGAGTTCAATCCCCCATCCCACCCCCCCAAAAAAAATTTAGATCTTTGATCCATTTTGTCTTTAGTTTAGTGCTTGGGGAGATATGGGCCTATTTTAGTCTTCAGCATGTGGAAAGCCAGTTCTTCTTGCAGAAAATTTTAAGTCTATAAAAAGTTAGACAGACTTGTTCAGTGAACTCCCAGCCATGTATCACCCAGCTCCAGTGTTCGTGACCTACAGCCAGGCTTGTCTCATCTATGCTCCCACCCCTTTACCTAATCCCATATTATTGGAAGCAAATATTAGACATCACATCACTTTATCTGTAGACCTTTCAGTAGTTTTCTCAAAAGGTAGACACTTTTAAAAATAAAAACACAGGTCTGGGAAGATAGCTCAGCAGTCTAAGTGCCTGCCTGGCAAGTGCAAGGACATGGGTTTGATCCCTGGTACCACATGCCATGCCATCCCTGCACTGAGCTGGCCATTGAGGCTAGGCGTAGTGGTGCACGCCTGTAATCACAGTGCTGGGGAGGCTGAGGCAGGAGGGTCACTATGAATTTGAACTGTGTAGCAAGACCCTGTATCCAAAAACAAGCAACCAGCCAAAAAACATAGCCACAGTAGTATCATCACCACCTAGAACAAATGGACAGAATTCTTTTATTTTTATTTTTATTTTTATTTTTATTTTTATTTTCTTGTTTCAGAACCTTTGTTTGTTTATTCACTCATTTTTATGGCTGGCTGAGCCCGCCCGGAGGGCAGGGCTGACACAGCATGTGGTGCCGGGCGAGGATCGAACCGCGGTCCCTAAAGCTGCCCAAGCTTTCCCAAGCAGGGGCTTTAGACAACTGAGCCATCTCGCCGGGCCCCCAGAATTCTTAATATCATCCAATGTCTAGTAAGATGTTATATATATTTTTTACCATTATTTAGTTTCATTCATAAATATAAACTTAACGCTGCATTCCAGGTACATTTGGAAGGGAGCAAGGAAAACATGAAACCCAAAGAACTGCAGTAAGAGCAGAGATGATGGGGCATTTTGAGCAGGTAGGGCACAGGGTGCTCTCCTGAGTTAGAGGAATGGTCTGGTCTGGTGACATCAATATACACCAGTCAGTTGTGTTAGAGCTGTCCATGGTTGGTAATGGTGATCTTCTTGCTGGTCTGGCCATTCCTGGACCAGAAGTGCTCCGTGGTCTCCACCGTGTTCAAGCCCTCTTTCACCTTCCCAAAGACCACGTGCCTGCCATCCAGCCACTTGATTCTGGCAGTGCAGATGAAAACGTGAGACACATTTGTGTTTGGCCCAGCATGTGCCATGGATGAGATGCCTGGGCCTGTGTACTTCAGGATGAAGTTCTCATTATCAAATTTCTCCCTGTGATGGACTTGCCGCCAGTGCCACTGTGGCATGTGAAGTCACTACCTTGGCACATAAATCCTGGGATAATTCTGTGAAAGCACGAACCCTCATAACCAATCCTTTCTCTCCAGTGCTCATAGCACAGAATTTTTCTGCTGTCTTTGGAACTTTGTCTGCATACAGCTCAAAAGACACGCAGCCCAAGGGCTTGCCATTAGCAACAATATCAAAGAACACAGTAGAGTTGACCACAGTTGGCGACAAACAACTAAGAGGAAGGATAGCAGCGTCTGCAAAGCCAAGATATTGTATTCTAATTGCCTTATAGCTTAATTCTTTTTACCAATAAAACTTGCTTTGAAACCTTTATAGATTCCTTCTTCTATTGCAAAGTCAGTCCCACAGTCACCTGGAGTCCAGGTTGAGTTCAGCTCAGAGGGCATGGAGGTATCACAAGTGTGCTGCTGGTCACCTACTGGGGTGTCCCCTCCAATGGGAGTTTCAATTAGAGGGAACCCCTTGCAGATTTGAGTCCATTTTGCACTAAGGTGGGGTTCAAACCATTGACCTGGTGGAGGGGCCTCTAGGCAAAGAACCTCCTAGGAGGGATCAAGGGGGCCAACCAGGAAGACTGAGCCCTTCAGCAGCTCCCCAAACACCCTTTGCCATGGGAGGGAGACTGGCATGAGGGGAAAGTGGCTGTGGGGTTAAAGACACCTCACTTCCTAGTGACTTCCCTCTCTCATAAGCTTATCTGAGGTGCCTGTGAGCCCTAAGTGTCTTTGATATTTTCCTGCCCTTCCCAAGTCACCTGTAGTCCCTGGGACTATTTCAGATATCATACATAAGCAGGGCCAGTGTCTGGGTGGCATTTGAGGGTTTGATCCTCCTATGGCTCCAGGGAATCTCTGATGACAACTCTATTCCTACAGGGACACCGTCCCCACCATGCCCTGCTCAACCAGCTCTGCTGAGGGGCCTGCCAGAAGCACCCCACCATAGCCTTTCTCATGTCACACTCTGTTGCAGGACAACCAACTTTGGCTGGTGCCTCCTACATCTGAAAGTTTTGGGTGACTCTAACCTCCCCCAGTTTTCACTCAAGATTGATCCAGGAGACACATCAGAGGAACAGTGGGCCATCCTGTTCAGAAGCACTCTTTGCAGTCTTCCTGGGACCTCCTGGGGACCATAAGCATATCATTCACCTTAGCCTTTGCAACCACCCAGGGAAATGACTTTTATCCTTATTTGCAGGCAGGGAAATGAGGCCAATTTTACTGACCCCACAGCCTGTGAACAAGGTGGAAAGAGTTCATTGGCTTTTCCTTGGGAAAACTCAGCTTGATTCACGGTTCAGGAAAAGAAATGGTCTGGATTTTTGCTTCAGAGTTCAGAGAATCAGTTTGGTTCTTTTTCAGTTAGGGTCCAAATTTTAGTTTGAATTCTTGGCTCTGTAATTCTATGGTTCATTGTAAATATGAAGTACATTAAAAGCTGTCAAGCCAGTGTATCATTCTTGGATGTTAGAGGAGCTTTTGCATAGAGCTGTGGGCCCAGGAGGGTGACAGCCAGTGTCCACTGAGCCATGACTGTAGGAAAGGGGCTATAGGTGAAGGAAAAGGAATTTTGTGTGGAACCATTTTTATCAGGTCTGCAATTTTTGTCAGGTGGCTTCCCACGCAGGCTGACGCTGCACACCCAGGGGCAGACATCTGGGACTCCTCTGTTCTTTTCAGTGCTGGGGTGGTGGCCCTCACGTGTTTTTGAAGAGCTTTCCAGTCCTGATCTGACTCAGGGCTGGGGAGAGAAGCCAGCAGTGGAGCTGCGCACAGGCCTGGGCAAGGCCAGGAGGCCAAGCATTGGCACAGTGAGCAGCTGGAAACCACCCGAATGCCCACCAGTCAGAGGAAGTGGGGTGGTGGGGGACAAAAGGTTTTGGCACCAACCTTGGCCTTCATGGTAGGATCTCCCAAGGGAACTAGTCTCTTTGTTATGGATGAAAAATAAAGTCAGCTCAGGAGGTGTGTCGGGGTGGGGTCCCCAAAATGAGATCAACAACTGCTGTGGAGGACAGAGAGGCAGGCTGCCCTGCTCCTGGGTGGGGGTTGGGCACATTTGTGCCTGCCAGTCTCGATGGGACTCACGTGAACATGTGAGAATTGCAGACCAACCAGTTAATCAACCAGCCCAAAGTCACATAGCTGGTGTGGTGACTAGAACCTCGCTCTGCCTGGGCTTCCTTCTTCTCCAGGGCTGTCCTTAGTTCAACATTTCTTACCTAGCCTCTTAAAAATAATCTCCTATCTGGGGCTGGGGAGATAGCTCCGAGGCACAAGTGCCTGCTGGGCAAGTGCAAGGTCGTGAGTTCAAACCCTGGTCCCACAAAAAAAAAAAATAATAATAATAATCTCCTATCTTTACTCATCATTTATTTACTCAACAAATGTCAAATACTTGTCCTGTGCTGGGGAGGCTATGCTAAGTGTCACTTGCTCAGGCCCCTTTCTTTTCTCTCTTTCTTTCTTTCTTTCTTTCTTTCTTTCTTT
>PVJA010055305.1:0-11224 GCA_004027025.1 Myocastor coypus | reverse complement strand
TCTTCTTCTTCTTCTTCTTCTTCTTCTTCTTCTTCTTCTTCTTCTTCTTCTTCTTCTTCTTCTTCTTCTTCTTCTTCTTCTTCTTCTTCTTCTTCTTCTTCCAACCACCTTCAGCCATGTGGCTAGGAAGAGAAAGGAGCTTGCTCTATTTGGTGACCACATGACTGGAAGATTCCCAGGAGCTGCCGTGGTTTATAATTTGAAAAGCCTGGAGTGGGTAGCAGCTGGTCAGAGGCCCCCTCTCCTGGGCCAACTGGGAGCATTGACAGCAAGACAGAAGCACTCTGCAAATCAAGATGCATTTTTAACCCTTAATGATCTACCTTGGACCTCCCAACAAAGCCTGACTCCTCTGCTATGGGCTGATGATTTATATTTTTCAACAAATGGTGCAAATCAGAGCCTTCTGTATAAAGAGACTGAGTTGTCCATGATCAATTCAGATCGTCACACACTTGGCCTCTTTCTCAGGCATGAATCTGAACAAGGTATTGCTTCCCATACACTGTCCATGGTGGTAAGGAGGCTCCATTCCCATCTCTTCCCAGGAATCTTGTTAGAATCACCGCCATTCTGTGGGACTTTCCCCCTCCCTGTTCCCACTCCTAGCCAAGTATCTGTGTCCAAGGGTGTCAACCAGAGCCCATGTTGTCAGGTAATACGTGAAAGGCAAACTATAGGAACAGCTCTGAGCACCAACAAAACCACTGCCCTGCTTTGCTGAATGGGAGCTGCTAACTCAAGCGTTTAGCCATGTGGAAACTTAATAAGCAAAGCCTTCGGCAAAGGAAAGGCTGCCGCAGTGATCCACATTCACGAGATAAGTGGGGCTATTGTTGAAATGGGTTAGAGGCAGGGTGTCCACTTCTCCAAGGGAGCAGAAACAGGTACTGATTGTCCAGAAGGATCATGGAGAAAAGGGCATTGGGTGGCAGACAAACTTGTAAATGTAGCACTTCGCAGCTGCCTTCTGCATGATGCTCTTTTCATAGTAAAAGCCTACAGAGTGGTTCAACTTGTGTTTCATGGCTGGGCAGTTCTTCTAGATTCCCCAGTGTCTAATGACTTCCTTTGGTTCTATCAGTTTGAACATCATGCCTTAGCTGGTCCATTCAGTGAAGTGAGCATTGGCTGGGTCATCAAGCAGAGTGACCAGGAGCTGCCATGGCTACAGTGGACCTCTGCTCTGGTAAGGGCAGCCCTTCCTTATACATGGTGGGCTCCTGCTTGATTTTGCCTTTAGTTGCTCAGGCACAATGCAAGTGTCATCTAAGTATAACCGGAGATCTTTTTCATATGACAAACTTTCATGAATGCTGGAGAATTATCCCCCTTTCATGTAGGAAGATTGGCAGTTGTATTTTAGAACCAACACAGTAATCTCGGAGTTCCTGCTTGATTCCATTGGCCACCAGAACCTATGCACTAGAGGACTTGGCACTCTTGAGATCCCATACTCACAGAGCAGCTCATGGTATTCTTGTTGGACTTCCTGAGGGGAGGATGCAGTGCCGATTGATTCCAACATTTGCCAGTGGTACCATTTGCCAGTGGCTATACCCCAGCACCACTGACTGAGGAGGGAGCAGGTGGCCAGGATCAGACAGCTACCTCTGATCCAACGCACACTGGTTGTCAGGCATTGTCTTTAGTATCTACGGGTGCTGAGGTAGCAGTTCACACACTGAAGGTTTGCTGTTGTGGTCCAGGTTCTGGAAGCAGATGAGAGGCAGGAACAGCGCCCACAACCAGGGCCGATACTGAGCCAGCCCTAGGGGCATGTGCTGAGGAAAGCTAAGTTGTGTGGGTGATGGGGTAGGATGGGTGGTGGGGGATAACAAGGAATTCTGGTGGATGGGTGACAACTGTGGTAGGAGGGGTTAATGGCTTGAACCTAGAAGGAAGCCCCCTGTTATAGGAACAGCAGTTGTGGAGGGACTTTTCCCCATAGTTAGCACTGAGAGGCTGCTCGTAGTTGCAGAGGCTGTGCAGCTTCTGTTTGGTCTTGGAGGGAGTTGGGCATGAAGTGTCAACTTATCAGACTGAGAATCTGAGAGGAATTGTTCAACATCAGGAACTCTTGCTTCAGCTGACCGAGCCTCTCGAGGTTGACTAAGATCCTAAAACAAATCTTCGGAACCATGTAACAGACGAATGTCCAAATGCTTCTTGTTTCCGTCAGTCACAGGCTGAATTTGCTCATAAAATCTAGCAGCCTTTCAGTGGAGTTTTGGGGGTCTTTTATGTTGAGTACCATGTCATTCACAAATTTTAATAAGTTTCCCTTTCCTATCTTACTCTTATTCTTTTTACTTCTTTCTCTTATCTAATTGTAGCGCCAAGATATATAAGCAAAGATATTGATTTGATGAAAAGAAACAAGGTTTAAAATATTGATTAAGTGTAAGCTTCAATGTAAGTTTGTTGGCAACTTTTGAAAGTTCATTATTTTGTGATTCATTTTTCTCTTTATATAAACACTACAATTTCTTCCTAATTTTGTTCAGATGATTATATATTGCTTCTAAAAAAGACTTTCAAGAGAATATGCTTCAAGCCTCATTAACCTTCAAAATCAGTACTTTGGTTAAGTGTTGTTTTCCACTACTGCTGAGGATGAGCATATAATTTACTTTTGAGAATGAAAGTTTTGTAAAGGCAATCTCAGACTTCATTTTTTAATTTTTTGTGTGCAGGGTCTCACTACACAGCTCTGACTCATAGTGTTCCTTCTGTTTCCTGTCTCCCAAGTGCTGGGATTACAAGTGCATGCCACCACACTCAGACTCGATCACAGACTTTAACCAAGAAGGGCCCTTAATAAGTAAGAGGTAGGTTATTGTGCTCCAATACATTTCTGATGGATTTCATAGATAAATATTTACTTCTTTTTGGACATTAGTATGATTGCTTATTATTTAGCTATGAAAGATATTCCTCATTATGTTTATCATCTTTCCTTGACTTATAGAAAACTCAGGGTAAGTTTTGTGCTCAATTGCTATTTATTTCTTTAGTGAAGCATTACTGGATAATTGCTCCAATTTTTCCCTATTTATGTACAAAACAATACTTTTACTCTGCTTTTGAGAATACGTATTAAACAGATATAAAGTTGTCTTTAAAAGCTTTGTACTGCATATTACTTCAATGTATATTTTGAAAGTATACAAAACTAATATTGATAAGCAAAATATTTAGGTGCTGGGGAGGTAGCTCAGTTGAATAAGTCCTTGCCTGACAAGTGCAAGGTCCTGAGTTCAATTCCTGGTACCACCACCAAAAAAAAAAAAGTCTTTGGAGTCACTGTTATAAACAATAGCTACTAAACTATATTTAATTGTTCTGCATACTCTTTGATGCAATAATTTTTACATTTCATTCCTGATTGGGCTAATCAGTTGCTTGCTAAGTTATAAATTTAGCAAATTCCACTTAAAATAACATCATTGTCTTCCACTGTTATTCATTCATCAAATATAGTCGATCCAATTTTTTTTTTTCACAATACCAAGAATTCAACTCTGGATCTGGCACTTGCCAGGCAAGACTTACTCCACTGAGCTACTTCCCGTACCTCACTCATCAATTATAGGATACATTTAGTATTATGCTCAGTTTTTCAGCTTCATGATTCAAATTATTTCTTTTAATGGGCATTTTTCATACATATAAATACATATACATACTAGACATTTATACATACACCATTTTATATATGTCCAGTCTCACATATGTGAATACTATTTTATTTTTAAGTACTATACATGTATGTGCATTTGTACTTACAACCTTTTTATGTATTATAGAAGGTGCTATATATCTATGGAAGCACATTATGTGGTCCTAAATTTGATAATGCTGTGGCAGTCTTATTCAATTAGTGGTGCAGCATCTTGATTTTGACAAAGTCAATGTAACTTTCTAATGCTGAACAAATAGATTGCATAATGTCTAGACATTGTGGGAGACTCCAGTTTACTCAGCAGAGCTGTGCAGCTGTGAAGACTGCTGTGTGTCTTGGCGACATGCCAGCCTAGGAGCAGCTTTGGCCAATTTCCTGACCTTTTCTGTTCAGGTAGCCTTCTGTTGCCAGTTCAATTTCTTAGTAGCAATAGACATTATCTGTAAAGAAGCCCATCAGCCTGTTGACTGTGTCCACTCCCTTTTCCCAAGATATGATCACAAATTCACATGATGTGACATCAGTGGAGAAGCAATACCACAAAAAAATTTCAAACATCATACTTACATTTCCAATATTCCCCTCTTTGAATATGATAGCTTATAATGAATGTGTGTGTGTGTATGTGTGTGTGTGTGTGTGTGTGTGTGTGTGTGTGTGATGCTAGTCTGGCGTGTGGTGTGGGAAGCTCACCTCAGGATTGTTGACAGCAGCAAAAAGGCAGAGTAGGAGAAGCTGCCAGAATGTTGGTAGAGATGCTGTTTGGAGAAGCAGTTGCAACTGTTGGAAGCTTCTAGTTCCCTTGGGTTGTTCTGCTGGAGGACCTTGTCATGCTGGCTTCCCCAGTGAAATTTGGAGGAGCTTCCGGGCCCCAGAAGGGAAGACAGCCTCATGAAGAAGTTTATCACATTGGCTTTCCTGGTGGGAACTTGGCTTTCTTCACCACTGGAGGAGCTCAGGACCTCACTGTTGCTGAGGATGGCTGGCATTCTTTTTAGGGGAGCTCTGATGCTTGCCTTAAGTGTTGTTTCCTAGCTCCAGTTCATATCCCTCAGCCTGTTAGCACAGATCCTTCATCGCCCTGGCATAGACTTCCTAGCCTCTGCCACAGATTTTTGCACCTTTGCAGTATAGATCCATGAAGAAGGCCTGCAAGAGACTGTTGTGGGCTCTAGGCCTCCACTTGGACTTTTGGGAGACATTGTTATGAGCTCTAGGCCCTCAGCAGGATTCTTTAGTGTTTAGTGTGTGGATCAGTTTCCTATACTTATTGTATATAAGTAGTTGGGTTATTCATTATAAAATATAATAAAACACCTCCCTGTTACATTATTCACCTTGAAAATAACCCGAAACCCTGACACTTTTGCTTTTGCTCATCCATGATTAACCAGGACACTCAAATTCAAAGGCTTTCTGAATACACTGTAGTGACTATAAAGGACACATGAAAGGGAAGCTGCCTCTTCAGAAAAAAAAAATTAAAAAGTGGGGACAGAGATGGAACAGGAGGAAAATGTTCATAGAACATATTTCTTATAACTTTTAGTATAGTTTATCTATTAACTTTTTATGAATATTTTTATATTTTATTATTATTATTAATTGTTTTGCAGTACCAGGGATTGAACGCAGGACCGAGGGCTTGCCAGGAAAACTTACTCTGTTTATTTATTTATTTATTTGGTACATGATGGCACTGTGCAGGTTGGACTTGTAGTGATCTTCCTGTTTTCAGCCTTCCAGGTGTTGGCAGTACAGGTCTGCCACACTCAGACTATTTTAATTAGTTTAAAAGTTATATTTTCTAGAGTTCAATCTTAAGGGAGTGAATTTATACCAAAAAAATTAAAATAGACAATGGGGAAAACCATTAGCTAAGGTAAACCAAAGATCATAAGTGACACACTACATCATCAAAGAAAATAATTCAAGAACACTAATAAAAAATTAACTATGGTTTTGAAATACCAAAGTGTCTTCACTTAGGACCATTTAAGAGAGTTTAAATTGTGCTATTGAGTAACCTAAAAACTATCTTAAAAACATACCTGAAAAGCAGTGATAGTACTTTTATGAGAGGATAGATGATTTTTAGCGTGGAGGCAGGCATTTCCAAAGATTAGAACCTTCTGACTTTTTCTTAGACTGTAAGGGACAGGGAAGTGGTTGCACTTCACCATTTTGGTGATTCTCTAATGGGCATAAAGCTGTAAAGAAAAAGCTAAATGCTTCCATAAATACTTAGCACTAATTATATCCAGTAGCAAACTGAAATTTAATCAAATTGAAGATGAAACAAGAAGTAAATAAGAAAGAACTGCAAGAAGTAGGAGGCAGACATTACTTGTGGAAATCCTCAGCTGCTGCTGACTGCGCCCACTCTTAGATGTTTAAGTGTAGTGCCAAAAACATTATGCATATGTTTTCTCTGTGCTACTGGGAAGTGGAAGTGACTCAAAAGATGGGAGAACAGTTGAGGCACTCACAGTAAATCTGTCAGTTTATATACATTGAATTAAGAGAATTAATTACCTGAAGGCACAAGGTGTTCTTGCACTGGAGGGGGCAGCATTCCAGATGTGATGGCACAAGAGTAGACATGACATATTAAGACAATTTTCAGGTGAGAATTCAGTTAAAGACAACAAAGTCCTGCTGAAAGTCCTTCTTTTATAGCCTTCTCCATACCCCAGTTGATGTTCTGCAGAAATCTAGTATTTATTTATTTATTTATTTATTTATGTATTTATTTATTTATTTATTTATTTGTATTTAAGGGAAGGGTCTACAGGGTGTTCAGGTTTCACTACCAGATCGGACGCAGTAATCTCCCTGTTTTCAGCTACCCAAAGGCTTGGATTATAGGCTGTCGCCACCACGATCATTCTCAATTGACATCTCAGTGCACCCCAGGGGCAGGGACAGCACAGCATACCTGGGGATTGAGCTTCCCCCATTCTTGGCCCACACATCTGCTTGCAGGCCCTTTAATCCTCTGAACTATTTGGCCAAACCTAGAAGTCTAGTATTTAAAGCAGCTTCAAAAAGAAAGAATTTTAGGTAAAGAAAGAATCCAGGAAGACTCACTCACTGTTCATGGCAAATAAAGTATCTACACAAAGCTGCCAAGTTACCAAGTTATACAAGAACAGGGTAAAGGAATATAGCCATCATTTAAGCAAAGTTGCTGCAGTCAAAAGAATAAGAAGAACATGGCGTGTAATGAGCAGTGAGTAACTTTAGTTTGTATAAAAATATATCATAAGATCTTAAAAAGACTCAAAAACTGTGACAATCCTTAGGCTCTACCTAAAAAAAGACACCTATTCTAAAAACTGCAATTATATCCTTAGCAACATGACTAAAGTACCCTCTGAAGCTCAAATTACTATAAGGAACAAAAGAAACAAACAGTCACTACTAAAGACTAAAACCTGCTTTAAAGTTGTTTTTAATGTCAGATGTAGGGAAATTAACAAGTTCACTAGATAATTAGATAACTTCTCAGTAGGATACTGATATTTTTGTAATTCTTTTTTATTTTGTTAATTTTAATAAGAAAGAAATAACAAGATATATTAGTAGGACAGCTACAATAATTAATATAATACATATTGTTGTCTTTAAAGTAGTTGTTCAGAGTACAAAATGCAGACATGCTAACTTTTCTAAACACTATTAGTACAAATATTTCTTCTTATCGAACTAAGAGAAAGCAGTTGAATATAATTCAACAGTCCATGATAGTAGTGGGTTATCAGCAGAACTGGCAATGTTGGAAGCTGTTGACTTGAACCTTTTATAGCTCAGCATATGACTATGGATTTCTTATTATGCCTCATGTTTAAACTTTTCTGCTGGATGGTTAAGACTAAGCTAAAGAAAGACCTATATAACAGAAAATGTAACGTTTGTACCTGACAAATCCCCTCAGGATTTACCATGAAACCATTGAATTTTTTTTTTTTTTTGTACCAAGGATTGAACTATTCACCCTGTGCTTGCCAGACAAGTGCTTATTCCACTGAGCTGTCTCCCCAGCCCTACCCTGAAACCATATAGAACATTCTGTAGAACTTTTATCAGTGTCAGCTATCTGTATGAGTCATGGTCATCGCTTGACCAATTTGCTCTCTGTGAACCCCTGAAAGTGTGTTCTCTCTAGGTGACTCTCCTTAGGCACTCTATACATCATGAATCTCTTTCCTCTGTGGCCTCATAATCTTGAAGACAAAATTTGGGACACCACTGAATGATAGGATGCTACAGTTCAGGCTCCCTTATGTCCTGAGTCCTCACTGACCTAGAGGAGCTAGGGCCAAATTATTGGCTAAGATACTCATATTTAGCCTAGAAACAATAGTTTGTTTATCACTGAATTCTTAACAAGTGAAAGACATGATTTAAGAGATATCATAGTTATCTTCACATCCCTTTCAGGTTTAAAAAATCACTTTTAAAGATGTACAGAATTATTTTGCTTTCATAGGCTTTCTCTTCATATATAGAGATTTATGAAGAGAATGGTTTTGCAAATTCTGACTTTTGAATGTGCACCTGACATACAGGATTTGCATTTATTCTTTACTTGTTCATGAACAATAATGATACATCACAGCAGAAGTAAAAGAAAGGGAGAATCAGACTTCAGCAAAGCGTTGCTACTGACTGATTAAGACCTTGGGAAAGGTAAAACCTCTGGAATTTCTGTTCTTCTGTTTTATAAAAGTATGACCATTTGCCTTATGGAATCTCTGTCAGGAAAATATTTTAGTATTGATCTGAATATTTACTTTTCTCACTTTGTTTTAAGTAATGTCTCTTCTCAGTGGCCTTAGAAAGCTCTATGGAAGCTTCCTGTCAAGGAGACTTGCAGAATTCAGACTACTGAGCTTCTCATTCATACTATCAAATTCACTTCTTTGAGTCTGTTTCCTTCAGGATAAAATTGAGCCGCTCCCTGAGGCTCTCTTGCTGCTTTCACTTCCTCTTCTGCCTTCTCCATTTGTTGGACATCTAAATCTTTAAAAGATTTATTTGAGGAGTTTTTATTTTCATGTTTTCAATACTCTATTTGAGTTCATCAAATGCATGTAAGTTTGACTAAACTTTTGTGTTAGGTCTGTTAATATATAGTGATTATGATCTGAGCTGAGAGGCAGGACAACCCCTGACTTATGACTCCATAGACCTGAGTTCTACTCTTTGATTTCAGATATTTTCTGTAACTTTAAGTAAGATATTTAAAATTTCCTTTCCTATTAATGATGTTAGAAGTTGCCCATGTGATTTTTAAGTGCATTTTCTACTTTTAACTTTTATTATAGGTTCATAAAGGATTGTTGTTTTTATATGTATTCACATTCCATCATTTAGAATTTTGTATAGAGGTTGTTGGTGGATCCAATTTGCACTCAGTCCCAGATGTTTTTAGCTGAATTAATGCAAGCAAGATGAGACTCACTGGAACCAATCCAATCTGCTCTTTCTAAGATCCACTGAAGGATTTCTGGTTAGTCTGGTTGCACACAGGTGTTTTCACTGGTGAATACAACACCTCAGCCTTGTTTCCTGACATCTACGAGTACCTCAGTTTCCCCCAAAACTGCAAGACAGAATTGTACACATCTTTCACTCTTATGTCACTAATGCTCTGAACTCTGAGTCCATGCAGTCTCTAGATTTGGACAGGGCATTATGCAATGGGGTGGAATATCTGTCTTTTTTTTTTTTTTTGTCTTTTTGAGACAGGGTCTCGCTATGCAGTTCAGGCTGGCCTTGAGCTCACTTTTGTAGCGCAGGCTGGTCTCGAACTCACATCAATCCTCCTGCCTCAGCCTCCCGAGTGCTGGGATTATAGGTGTGCGCCACCACGCCCGGCTTGGAATATCTGTCTTTATAGTGACTGGTCAGTAGGTGCATGCACAGAACCTGGAATAGTGGTAAATTAAAGCGCCTTACGTGAATTTTGAACAGCAAGAAGTGAGATTGCATGGAGCTAAAACAAAAATTTATTACCATTTCTTTTCTCTGATTACTTCCCTGAAAATTGGTTGGATTTTCTTGTGTGATATCTTTGGTAGTCACTTTTTTAGTCATTTTCTGTATCAGAGTACTTGAAAGCAAAAGAAGAGATTTGTGTGTGTGTCTGTGTGTGTGTGTGTGTGTGTGTGTGTGTGTGTGTGTGTGTGTGATACAATTTACATGTACTAGCATATAATGGGGCTAAGAAAGGCCTGGCTTTGACATTCCAGCAAGGAATACGAGTAATGGGTCATTTATGATTATTGCTGCTGGTGCGATCAAGCAAAGCTGTATTGGCTTATGTTATACCTCAACTTCTCTTTTTGCCTAATCGAACTCTCTTTTCCTATAGTCACAGGCACTGAAAAGAAGACTTCCTTTCACTATATAGTTCCTAGTAAATTATGCACATTTACTTACTGCACACTAACTTCTTGATGTAAATTTCCATTTATATGTGGAGTAAGAAAACATAAAAGTAGTTTCATGTAGTCTTATGCTGATCCCCAAGTAGAGGTAATAATAAAATGTTGAAAAATTTTTAAAAATCAGATGATAAAACAGAATCACCCGAATCTCTGCTGGTCTATCTGAGTGTTATTGGTGAAAGAATCAATATGAAGGTATGTAAATATTTTGGCAACATTTCTGAACATCTTCTAAATATCAGTCTTACCTAAGTAAAATGAGATAGGTACAGCTAATTCCTATTGTGTATCCAGGAGTTTAGGACTCCTTGTGGTATCTAATTAAATTCAGATTTCTTCCAGAAAAAAAGGCAAGGACAGATATAAACTTCTGCACAGTGGTAAAACTCCTCACCATATGGCAGCCTTCTCACTGATATGTTCCTCTTGCAATGGAAAAAATACATGTAGTTCTTCCCCAAAGAAGACGTGCTACCAACTGCTTCAGCAAAGTATAGGAAGAAAAGTGCTTTTCACAAGGTAGCTGAAAGGAAAAGTAGTTTGTCTAAGCATCAAAAAAATTCTGGCTAAGAGATTGCCTTTCAAGTGGTTGGCTGTAACTCATTGCCAATTACAATGTTATCAGTACAAAATAGGATGGAGAAGGGAGAAAACTATAGAAGTATTTTACTTTTCTTGCATGATTAAAGTATTTATCAAATACACACATATTCCAAGAGAAGGCATTTAAATTTTCAGTTTTAGACAATTTAGTTCTCCCTTTATAAACTACGTAGGAGAATTAACAAAAGGGGGATGTGACCTGTGTTAAACAGCAAGAAAATATTCCAGTAAATCTGAATGAACATGCTTCTTTAGACAGGGTTTGCAATAATTCAAGAGCTGCAAAATTATGCAAAAATGACATAAGACTAATAGGCATCAATGAGAAATATGGAGCCAACACAAATGACATAATAAGAATATGAGAGAGCCAGGGGTGGTGGCGCACGCCTGTAATACCAGCACTCGGGAGGCTGAGGCAGGAGGATTGGTGCGAGTTCGAGACCAGCCTGGGCTACAAAAGTGAGCTCAGGACCAGCCT
>PVJA010055304.1:0-11205 GCA_004027025.1 Myocastor coypus | reverse complement strand
CAAACAAAAGTTTAAAAAAAAAAAACACAAAGTACAAATGGCTAATAAATACATGAAAATATGCTCAACATTACAAAAATGCAAATTAAAACACTGAGAATATACCACTGTCACCAGGTGTGGTGGCGCACGCCTGTAATCCCAGCACTCGGGAGGCTGAGGCAGGAGGATCGATGTGAGTTCCAGACCAGCCTGGGCTGCAAAAGTGAGCTCAAGGCCAGCCTGAACTGCATAGTGAGACCCTGTCTCAAAAAGACACACACACAAAAAAATGGCCAGTTCAGCTGGCTTCTTAAAGGACCTGAAGAGCCATACCCAAAACCCCACTACTGTTGCTTCCACACTGCCACCTGGACAGCAGACACACTGTGGAGCATCTCTCCCATGCCAGGCACTGGGGTTCTAAGATGAGCAGCATTCCCTGTCCTCAAGAATTCCACAGATAAGGACTAAAAGTTCTCAACATAACCTATTCAAACCTTAAACAATTTTAAAATACTCAAAATATAAATTTATGAACTTGATTCACATTCTTCACTTGTGTCCTCCTGCCTCAGCCTCCCAGACTGCTGGGATTACAGGCATGCCCTGTCACACCCAACTTTTCATTTGAGACAGGGTCTCCCTATGCAGTTCAGGCTGGCTTTGAGCTCACTTTTGTAGCCCAGGCTGGTCTCAAACTCACACCGATCCTCCTGCCTCAGCCTCCCAAGTGCTGGGATTACAGGCATGTGCCACCATGCCCAGCTTCATTTAAGTTTTAAAAACATCCTTCAGTGCTGAAGAGCTGAAGGGACTCAGGACAAAACTTTGTAGCAAGTCCCAAAAGCAACGCTGTCCTGTCCACACCTAGCTTAAGGCAACACCAAATGCAGAAAGACAAAGTAAGGTAAAAAGGTTCTGTGTTTTAAGTATCACTCTCACTAATGCATGCATGAAATTAGCTTTTAGTAGGAACCCTTCCAGAACAGTTCTCTCACACAGATTCTGGATAAAAAGTAAGGTAAAAAGGTTATGTGTTTTAAGTATAACTCTCACTAATGCATGCATGAAACTAGCTTTTAGTAGGAACCCTTCCAGAACAGTTCTCTCACACAGATTTTGGATAAAAAGTAAGGTAAAAAGGTTCTGTGTTTTAAGTATAACTCTCACTAATGCATGCATGAAACTAGCTTTTAGTAGGAACCCTTCCAGAACAGTTCTCTCACACAGATTTTGGATAAGTGTCCCTCATTATCCCCGTGCTATTTCTTTTTTTCTTTTTTTTTTTTCCCCGTGCTATTTCTAAGACAATGAGAAAAATCCCAAATTGAGTGAGTGAGTGAGTTATTTATTTATTTATTTATTGTCTTTTTGAGATAGGGTTTCATTATGCAGTTCAGGCTGGCCTTGAGCTCACTTGGCTGGTCTTGAACTTGCACTGATCTTCCTGCCTCAGCCTCCCAAGTGCTGGGATTACAGGCATGCACCACAACGCCCAGCTGAGTTTATTTTTTGAGACTGGATCACACTAAGTCACACTGACGGGGCTTCAATTTACAATTCTCCTGCCTCAATCTACCAGAGTACTTGGATCACAAGGATGCACCACCATGCCCTGCTACACAAATTGACATTACTGGTCTAACAACCAAGCCATGTTCCTTCGGCCAGACTGCTGACTGAACTGATGAACTGTATATATAGTAGTATATAGTAGTAGCCGGGCGTGGTGGCACACGCCTGTAATCCCAGCACTCGGGAGGTTGAGGCAGGAGGATTGATGCGAGTTCGAGACCAGCCTGGGCTACAAAAGTGAGCTCAGGACCAGCCTCAACTGCATAGTGAGACCCTGTCTTAAAAAGACAAAAAAAAAAAAAAAAGTAGTATATAGTAGTATATACAAGATTCAAAGCAAATGGCCCAAGGAAACTCCAGCTTGGCGACTTTATCTCCGTAACTCTTATGTGCTACACTGTAATGCATAACACAATATAAAACTAAAGTAGCGTGCTGTACTGTACAATCAGCAAAAATTACAGCCCCGTATCAACAAGGTGCACTATACAAGAAGACAATGAGGCTGAAGATACACAAAACCGCACAAAAAGTAAATAAATAAAAATACAGGTCATAAGTCCAAGAGGCATGCCTCAGTCGTAGTTGTTCAACAGGTAGGTCATTAAGTGGAGAACATCTGTACACATTTAAACTTGTCACAGCACTTTTGACAACATGGAATGAGCCTGAGTGTGTACTACTGTTTAGGAGACAGGGGTACAGCAGTGAATGACTTAGACCAAAACCCTGTCCTCAAGGACTTTACCCACTGTTGGACAAAACAAAAACAAAGTAAGGGCAATGCAACGTGGTCAGCACCATGCTGCAAAGGAAAACATGTTAAAGTAAGGTCAGCAGAGGCCTGAGAGAGGTTAAGAAGGAATAAAGCAGCAAGAGACACAGAGCTGGGGCCAGGGAGATAGCTCTGTGGCACAAGTGCCTGCCTGGCAAGTGCAAGGTCGTGAGTTTGAACCCTGGTCCCACAAAAAAAAAAAAAAAAGAGACACAGAGCTGAGGCTCTGAGATGCAAGGTGTGCGCTTTGCTAGGAAAGGAAATGCCAGCATGGCTTACCTCATGTGAGCAAAGACACAAGGAATGCCACAGCAGGTGTGAAAGTGACTATCAAGTTCTCCGAAGGGCCCTACAGGCCTTTATACAAATCCAAGACACAACACTGACTTACAACCCATTCATTTTGCCAAGCTACAACTTTTCATCCACAGCCATCAGAAAACTTTACACAAGTAAGGCTACTCCTCATCTCACAACCTGTTTAACTACATTGAGTTATAACCAAGGGCACAGTCTTAACCAACCTACTGCTCAGTCCTGCCAGCCATCTTCTATTTTTCTACAGTACTGTACAACTTACTGATAGGGCCTTAGTGTCTTTTTGTACAGTGCATCCTGTCTATATAGGACTGTTAATTTTTGCTGTTTGTACTATGTACTACTGTAGTTTTATGTTGTTATACACTCATGGTACTGCAAGAGTTATGCAAATAAATCATCAAGGCGGAGATTCCTTTGACCCTTTCTTTGTTCTAAATATTGTAATGTACACATTATATACAATTTCTCACTTAGTAACCAAGTCATTTAACAGCCAATAAGCAGGGAATGTCTATTTTCTTTCAAGTTATCCATATAAAATCAATATAACTAGATATGCAGAAATGTGTAATGCTGAGCATGTTCTCATCTGAGGGATGCTCTTTGTTCCACAATACTAAGACACAGAACTTCTATCTCCCAGCTTTTCTATCTCCCAACTTGTCAAGGACTTTTAAAAAAGTCATACTGGGTACATGGAGGTTTGAAACGATACTATGGGATATGTATAAGCAAAACAGCTACTTCAGGGCTAGGGATTTAGCTCAGTGGTAGAGTGCTTGCCTAGCAAGCGTTAGGTCCTAGGTTTGATCTTCAGCACCAAAAAGGGGGTGGGGATAACTCAGTGGCCTGAGCACCTGCCTGGCAAACGTAAGGATCCAGGTTTGACCTCTGGTACCACATGCCACGCCAGCCATCAAAATTGGGCATGGGAATGCATGCCTATTATCCAGTGCTGGGAGGGCTGAGTCACAGTAAGATGCTCTACCAAGTAAATAAAAGAACGATTTAAAAAAGGGGGGGACAGGGATATAGCTCAGCAGCATAAGAACCTGCCTGGCAAGCACAAGTTCCAGAGTTCAATCCTCAGTACCACTAAAAAAAAAGGAAGAATTGCTGCTACAGCAAAGCAAATTAATATATGTCTATCATCTCACATTGGTGCTTTATGATTGTGACCATTTAACGTTAAGAAGACAAAAGGAGGTGGGTATGGTGGCACATGCCTATAAGCCCAGCACTTGGGAGGCTGAGGCAGGAGGATCACTGCGAGTTTGAGACCAGCCTGGGCTACAAAAGTGAGCTCAAAGGGGCTGGGGAGATAGCTCTGTGGCACAATTGCCTGCCTGGCAAGTGCAAGGTTGTGAATTCAAACCCTGGTCCCGGGGGGGGGGGGGGGGGGGGGGGGGGGGGGGGGGGGGGGAGTGAGCTAAGGCCAGCCTAAATTGCATAGTGAGACCCTGTCTTGGACTCTTCAGTTCAGCTTGTGGAGGGTTCAGTCCATATCTGGCTCCAAGGCAGGGTGACAGACGGCACAGGGGCAAGAGCTCAAGGGGGCAAAAGACAAGACAAGGACCAAGAGCAAAAAGGGTGGAGAAAACCTCCTTTTCTCCCTTACACTGCATGCAGATTACTCACTTTTGGGAAGGTGTGCCATCATCTTGCACAGAATCAGGACATTGGCCAAGGGAGGATCTGCATTAAACTTCTAAGAGTCAGAGAGACAGCTCAGTGAAATAAGTGCTTGCCTGGCAAGCCCAGCGTCCTGAGTTTGATCCCTGATACCACCAAAAAATAAAAGTAAAAAATAAACTTCTAAACTTCACAAATTGACACAATGTATCAGCCATTAGAAGTACAAAATAGATAAAATATATTTTAAAATCCCTAATAAAACTTTATTACTCCTAACCTACAAGTTATGCCTTAGAGCCCTAGACTTACTCGGCACACATATCTGCTACTTTGTGGGCTTTGCCTATGTCTTTGTTTTCCCAACATCACCACTCCCTTCTCTATTCTACCAAAGTCTGTGTTGGATATCAACAAACCAATCAAGTAAACTAGAATGTAAACTCGTGCCACCTATGGAAACATAATGTAAGCAATGTATAAGTATATACTGCACCATTAAGTATAACTGCACCATTTTTAGGTAACAAAAAACAAATGGAACTTTCTTTTATTATTTCTCCCTAGGAATGATGGCCAGTGCTTACTGAGCATCTCTGCAGGCGCTGTACCTGATAGAGCTCAGACAGGGCCACTGCCAGATAGAATGAGCCCACTGACCATCTTAGAGAAACACAGGCTTCACTTTACCTAGGTCAAGAGCAGGCCCAGAGGACACGAGAGCAGGTCACTGAAGAGACACACATCAGCTGAAGCCCACAGCAACACACACTTTAAAGGACACTTTTAGCCTGTAAGAGACACCATCTCTGTTGGGCTCCAACAAAGATGTCCATCTCAGGTTTACCAATAAGCTTGCTTTGAGCTACTGAGTTTCGTAGTTTCTGCTCTGCTCAGCTCCTATAATTCCCATACATCTTTTTGTTGTTGTTTTGTTAAGTCTAAGCAAAGTTCCACCAAGCAATCCCCACTGGCCTTGCACTCTAGGTGGTTCCCCTGCCTCTATCTCCTGAGCACCGGGACTTTAGGTGTGTGCCATGCCTGGCTTCATACATCATTTCTACTCTACACAATAATCAGGTTTTAGTCCTTTAGAGGTAGTGAATCTGTAGCATATAAGGTCCCAAAGGTAAGGCCAGGTGCAGAAGACCACACAGAAAGTGAGCACAATGCTAGGTGTGCTGTCACATGCCTTGTAATCCCAGCACTTAGGAGGTTGAGGCAGGGGGATCCGTGCAAATGTGAGACCAGCCTGGGCTACAAAGTGAGCTCTACCTTGTCTCAAAAAGACAAAACAAAAAAGAAGTGAGCAGAAAGACTACACCTGGCACTCTCAGCACTCTTGAGATGCTGAGGCAAGAGAATTGCAAGTTCAAGCCTATGTCTAGCCCCTTTACTATAGGGACTTAGTAAAACCCTATCTCAAAAAAAAAAGGTTAAAGGCTGGGATGGAGCTCAGTGCAATGGTTTTGGGTTCCATCTGCCATAGCAAAGCACAGGTACACACAGAGGCAAACAACAAACCTCAAGGGGCTTGGTTTTTACTGCTAAAATTAGATTTAATGTTTTTTTCAACCTGTCATCATTTGACTAATTATTTTAAAATCTGTACTTATGGGATAGACAGAGAGAGCTCACTGGTCCACGCACCTGCCTGGCAAGTGCAAGGACCCAAATTCAATCCCCAGTACCAAATGTTATGCAGGTGTAGGCCCTGAAATGAGGCATGGTGGTGCATGCCCGTAATCCCTGCGCTGAGACAGAAAGATCACTACGAGTCTGAACTGTGTTACAAGACCCTGTGTCAATAAAGAAATAAAAAATTTTTTAAGTTTTACAATCTGTACTTGAAATACAACATAGCCTAATCTCTAACTTTTCAACATTACATAAAATAAAAATGTAACTTACATGTAAATTCAATATGGTCTCCCTTTTGAAAAACAGACGATTTATTCATTCTCATTTCCTCGTAAAAACTACCCTTTTTTCCCATTTAAAGTTTTAAACCCTGGCAGAGTACCTCCAGCCTGGAAAGAAGAAAATACAGAAGTAGGCAACAGGACTGTGCAAAGTTACTCAATACTTTTTAAACGACCGTTACTAGTCTCCATACTCATTTTAGTTAGCAACCACAGTGGGCCAGTACTTTCACAGATGGTAGGTTACAATGAAAGATCTCCTCATATTTTCCATTACTTCAACGGCACTAACTTAGACACCTCTAAATGAAAGACACAAACAAACAAAAAAAAAATGGACACCCGAAATGAATAGCTCTTCTCAAAAGCACAGATAGCCAATAAGGAAATAAATGTTACAGTGGTGGCTACTAGAGAAATGCAAATTAAAACAACAGCGATGGGGGGCCCCGTGGGATGGTTCAGGGGTCTAAAGCGCCTGCTTGGGAAAGCTTGGGCAGCTTCAGGGACCGCGGTTCGATCCCCGGCACCACAGGCTGTGCTAGCCCTGCCCTCGGGGCGGGCTGAGCAGGCCATAAAAATGAGTGAATAAACAAACAAAGGTTCTGAAACAAGAAAAAAATAAATAAAATAAAAAATTCTTTAAAAAAACAAACAACAACACTGAAGGGGCGATAGCTCCGTGGCACAAGTGCAAGGCAAGTGCAAGGTTGTGAGTTCGAACCCCGGTCACGCCAAAAAAACAATACAAACAAAAAAACCAACACTGCTACCATCTTACCCCAGAAAGAATGGCCACCATCAAGAAATCCAGTAATGCCCGGCGTGGTGGAACACGCCTGTAGTCCCATCACTCGGGAGGCTGAGGCAGGAGGATTGGTGTGAGTTCAAGACCAGCCTTGGCTACAAAAGTGAGTTCAAAGCCAGCCTGAGCTGCATAGCAGGACCCTGTCTCAAAAAGACAAAAAAAAAAAAAAAAAGAAAGAAAGAAAGAAAGAAAAAGAAAAGGAAAAAAAGAAATCCAGTAACAATTGCTGGATGGAACTCCAGGGGAAGCAGGGACTATTCTATACTGCCAGTGGGAATGTAAACCAGTACAGTTGCTATTCCTAAAAAAACTAAATATAAAAATTCCATTCATAGGGCCTGGCGGGATGGCCCAGTGGTCTAGAGCGCCTGCTTGGGGAAGTTTGGGGGGCTTCAGAGACCGCGGTTCGATCCCGGGCACCACATGCTGCGCCAGCCCTTTCCTCGGGGCGGGCTGAGCCGGCCACAAAAAAAATGAATGAATAAACAAACAAAGGTTCTGAAACAAAAAATAAATAAATAAATAAATAAAAATTCCATTCGGCCCAGCGATTTCCCTTCTAGCTTTCTTCCCAAGAGTTAAAACACCAAATTACTGCGACACTTGCATAGCCATGCTTACAGATATACAGTTCATAATAGCTAGCTAAATCCTGCAAACAGCCTACATGCTCAATAACTAATGAATAATGGGTAAAGAAAACATGGTATTTACATACAGGGCAATACTATTCTGCGATAGAGAACAAATCCTTTGTTGGTAAATGGATACACCTTGACATCACTAGGTTAAATGAAGTTGGTCAGGTACACAAGTTTGAATATCCTAGGGTGTCTGTTACATGAGAATCCCAAAGTATAAATAAAGAACAAAACAAAAGACACGTAACAGGAAGCAGGGAGATACTTTTCAAACAGGAAGGGGAACAGAAACGGTCGGAGCTGAGCCGGTAAAGTTCTAACTGGGCACAGGGTACAGACAGAGCTTGAGAAACAGAACTTAAGATATAGTTCCTGTATAAAATGTGTTAATATTCTAGAAAACAACAAGAACGAAATTAAACTAAACTGAGTTTTGCGCTGTACGAAAAGGAATTAAGACTCACTGATTTTACAAAAGTTAAACTGACAAGTGCAAAGCGCTACAGCCGACCGGAAGCACCCTCGAGTCCTCGCGACAGGAGCCCGTTCGAAGCACTCACTGAGCACGGCCGCCGCGCCCGCGAGCCGTCCCCAGAGCTCCGGGACGGAGTTCTGGGTCGGAACTCCGCCGGCCTCCTCGCCCTCGCCGGCCAGAGCCGGCTAGCAGCCGCGCAATGGAACCTTCCGACCCGGAAGGGAGAGCCGGGCCTCGCCCGCTGCAGGCCGCCCCAGGGCCGCGCCTCACACCCCCATGCGGACCGCGCCCACCGGCGCTCGCGAGGCCACCGCCTTCCTCGCCGTGCAGCGCGAGGTACCAGCATTCAGGGCTGCTGCCGGGTACACCGCCATGGGTGCGACGGAACGAGCCTACCCCTACACCTCCAGCCCGCCACTGCCGGGACCCGTAGGGCGCGAGGAGAAGCGGGGCGCGCCTGGATGACGCAACCTGTGCGCGCCGGGCTGCCTCAGGCCCCGCCCTCAGCACGCCCGCTTCCGGCTTCTTTCCGTCGGGTCGAGTTGGTCCCGAGACGACGGGTGTGCAGACTGTGACTTCTGGTTGATGAGGCGAGAAGTGCCGTGCGTGATATTTGGCTAGGCTATTTGCCCACTAAGGGATTAGAATCGAGTCTTAGGCAGTGCCTATTTAAAATGCGAATTCCTAGTGGCGCTCGCCACTTGAAGTTGCGCTGCAGTTCTTTCCCCACAGGGAGAAAGCTGAAAGGTACAAGGGCACTGCGCACGCGACCCGGGATGCGAGCGCACGATGGGGTGGTGTCCGGGCGCCCGCGGGCGGCTGGCGTACACCTGTCGCCCCAGCTTTGTTACAGGATAGGCAGTCAGATAGAGCCAGGCCCTCCAGGACAATATCGAAAGCAACTTGACTATGCTGCTTTACAAGGGACAGGAAGAGTAAAGAAATGCAGCCGCCCACTCACTTAAAGTTAAGTATCAGGGATTGATTTTTTTTTTTTTTTTTTTTTTTTTGAGACAGGGTCTCGCTATGCAGTTGAGGCTGGCCTTGAGCTCGCTTTTGTAGCCCAGGCTGGTCTCGAACTCGCACCAATCCTCCTGCCTCAGCCTCCCGAGTGCTGGGATTACAGGCGTGAGCCACCACGCCCGGCTCAGGGATTGATATTCTAAATAAGTATCACCCTAATGGAGCGAGAAATTCAAACCCCAACAGAAAGAACCCTTATTCCGTACTCATGCCCGCTTGCTACGAGACTTGCTTTCCAATTTGCTCCCGATTTAATCAATTTTACCTGAACAGTGATGCTTGTAATCTCATTGGTCGGCCATGACTTTGTCCCACCTCATGACCACCTAAGCAAGTTCCCCTAGTTTCACTTTAGGTCCGCCTTATCACAGGGTTTTGCCCTATAACACCCCTAAAGAAAGACGATTTTGGGGGCAACTCACTCGGGCCCCCTTTCTGTTCCCCTCTTGGACAGGAACTTTCTTTCCCAATAAATTTTCTATTCTAAACCTCCGTCTCGTTCCTAAAATTCATTCTTCGGTTTTAGAGAACATGAACTCGTCCAAGTGTTTTTCAGGTTATCAGTTTTTCTTGCATCAGCTTCAGGGAGCCTGAGGCAGGAAGATGGAGACCAGTCCGGGCAATTTAGCGTGGCTCCATCTCTAAAAGACTAGCAGTTACACCGCTAATACTAAAAAAAAAAAAAAAAAAAAAAAAAAAAAAAAAAAAAAAAAAAAAAAAAAAAAAAAAAAAAAAAAAAAAAAAACCTTCTGGTAAGGCCTAATTGTGAAAACTATTCTTAGGCCACCCTCCTAGTCGTCTTCTGCAGTAGTGAAAGTCCCTGGGGGATACAGAGGCACTCTTGCCTCCTGCAAGACAACTTCATTCACAAGTGGGGAAGAGCGTTTAGTAGGCGTTGGTCTGCGGAAAATCAATGTCTTCTCTACGAATCTCTTGAAGATGGTACTGGGGTGTGGCTGGACCGAAAAACAGCAAGGCCTTGGTGCTGGCCTAACACGAATTCTGTGCTTGCTGAAACAAAACACCTGGGCATGGTGGCAAGCACCTGTGATCCTAACTCCCTAGATTTCTAGCTAGTGGCAAGGGAATAGCAAATAAACCTGTGCTAGTTTAGGCCTGTGTTGTGGTGTATTGGTGTCCCCCCAAAGCCTCATGCTGTCACAGGGCTGCTTCTGGAATTTGTAATTGATTATTGTGGAAAGGGTGCTGCCCCTCACCTAGGGCAGGTGATCTACATTTCAATGTAAGGTAAGAAGAGAAATTAGCTGCTTGAGCAGCTGCGAGCTCTCTCCCAGGGCTTTTGCTCTCTGCTTACTGCCTTGTGCCAGTCTGCTTTGGAGCCAGCTGAATATGGACTAAAACCTCCAGTGACTGAGCTAAATAAACCTTTCCTTCTCTCATTTTGAGTGTTGGATGTTTGTTTCAGCAGCGAGAAAAGTGTAACTAAAACGGCCTGTAATCATAGCAGCCTTCTGAGTGGCCACGGGTGGGGTGAAGTGGGGGGCCTCATAGGGGACTCAGGACTGTAAAAAATTGCAAATTTTTTTCTTGTTTCAGAACTTTTGTTTGTTTATTTTTATGGCCAGCTCAGCCTGCCCTCAGAGCAGGGCTGACACAACATGTGGTGCTGGGGATCAAACCGCAGTCCCTGCAGCCACCCAAGCTTTCCTAAGCAGACGCTTTAGACCACTGAGCCATCCTGCTGGGCCCCAAAAATTGCAAATTTGAGGCCTATTTCAAACTTTTTTTTTAAGGTCTAAGGATTGCATTCAATCCCCAGTACTAGGGAAAAAAAAAAAAAAAAAAAAAAAGGTCTAAGGATGTTGCACAGTAGTAAAGCACTTGTTTTAGGCCAAGGCCTTGGACTCTATTCCTGATACCCCAAGAGAGGGAGGAGTTTCCGTGCTTCAGACTGTATATACAACCCCTGTGGTTTAAAACCAAACTGTATAAAACCCCTATGGTTTTTTGTTTTGTTTTGTTTTGTTTTGTTTCTTTTTTGTGGCCTGCTCAGCCTGCCCTGAGGGCAGGGCTGGCACAGCATGTGGTGC
>PVJA010055303.1:0-11224 GCA_004027025.1 Myocastor coypus | reverse complement strand
AAAAAAAAAAGTAATGTGGATTTAGAAAGGTTAATGTTTAGTCGTTTGATCAATCTTATATACCTATATGTATTAATCTAAACTGATCCGATGATGAAAATATGTAATATAACCATGGTTAAATTTAAACAATAAAAGAATTGAAAAAAAGAGAGATTTATACATACTTTTATATTTTAAATGATGCTTATATTATCTCAACACTAATCACTCATTTTTTGTTTCTATGCAATTTTATATAAATCAGTAACTTTATATTTTTACTCCCACAAAAATACAAAATAAGAAAATGATTATTATATAATTAAATGGTTCTGAAACAAGAGATTATAAAGAATAAAACTGATTATTATAAAGTTATTTATGTATCAAAACTTGCCCTAGCAGAATTATGTAAATTTTAATTTAGGGGACTCTCAAATTAACTGTTTTGTTGTATTTACATCTTACTTGTCCTTAGAAATAGTGGGAAAAGGAAAAGAATAACATATATTCTCAGAATTTTTTCTCAAATTTCAGTTTCACAAACACCACTTTCAATTATTTGTGTAATAACTTTGTATTTCTATCTGCAGGTCCAAATAAATCGGATGTGATCTTTCTGGTTTGTTAACCCAGGTGAACAACAGTATGCCAGCATATATATTGCTTTTCTCGGGTGTTGTAGCATGGCATTCTTACATATATAAGCCTCAGAACACACAACAGACTAAAATTTCACTAACGTTAAGGCTGAAAAGGATGATATATTATCTGCTTCTAACACTGTCAAAGGAAACCAAGATTTCTGAATAAAAATGAATGAGAAAACAGAGTGTTTGTGTAAATCAGTGGTTCAGAGTTCCTTCTGGAGATGTATCTGTGAACATGTAAATGCAAAAATAAAAATGAGCCACATATTTATGCTAGTGCCTCCTATGAAATTTTAAGTTATGTTTAGAAAGTTAATATACATTCATAATGCAATCCTACTTAAGGATTTCATATATGTTCCAATCCTAGTTGCTGTACCTCTATACACATGCACCTGTGAGAACTGTAAAACCAGAAAGAATTACTCCAAGTACCCCATGTTCAACTGAAAATTACACATTTTAGATGATGACTGAGCTCCACCCAATTTCTGGGGATCTATTTATAGCTATTCTGCAACTCAGATTGTCATTCTATCATCAGGTACGTATATCACTGGCTGCTTGCCTGAGATGATTATCAGTTTTCTAATAACATTTTTTAAAGTCACATCAATGGGTTAAGCCTTGCTATAAACAGACAATGGAGATAATATAATTTTATGGATAAAGTTGTGATACCAGGGATCAGGTTTAGGCACAGAAGTTGGATGGCAGTATGTTATTTAGGTGAAGCAAGATAATAATCCATTTATCTTGCATATGATTTACCAGAATTGAACATAAAAACTTCTGCTTCATTGACCCTTCAATTTTGTGGTGAATATATGGTGGAGGTTTTGGAGTTAAGTACTAGGGGCTATGAAGAGGAGACTCACAAATTACTCAAACACTAAGACACATTCAGACATTAAGAAAAAAAAAAGAAGTGGTACACAAAGCATTCAAGAAATTGGGAACATAGTTAAAAGACCAAGCCTGAATTTTTATTGTAAAAGATATTGTGAAGAAGGGGCCAGGAAGATATATCAGCAGACTAAGCACATGCTTTGGCAAGAAGAGGGACCAGGGTTTGATCCCTGATCCTGCATGCTGCATCAGCCCTACGCCAGGGGTGTGCTGAGCCTGCAAGGAGTCTGAGTTGTGTAGTGAAACCCTGTACCAAAATAGATAAATGAAATAAAAAATATGATGTGAAGATACAGACTAAAGACATTGAAAATCCATTCAGTGAAATGAAAGGAGAAAACTTCCCTGATCTTGGAAAATTTATACATTCCTAGGTATAGCAGGCATTTATAAACACACACAGGAATGACCAGAAAATAAGCTCTCTGTTTCCTATTATACAGAGAAAACACCAAGAGTAGAAAATAAAAAAGGGATTTAAAAATTGCAAGAAACACCCAGTTACTTATAAAGTTAAATCCATTAGAATGAATACAGGCTTTAACAGGAATGGTCAAGGTCAAGAGGACATGTATTTCATGCCCTGCAGGAAACTAATCAAGAACGAAACTTTCTACTTACAGTACAAGTATCCTTCAGAACTGTAGGAAAAAATTAAATCTTTTAAGATAAATGTAATTTCATAGCTCGGTAAATTAAAGTGCCTACTTAGGCAGATGTAGCAGCTGGGATTCAGTCCCCAGGATGAGCTGAGATAGCAAATGAGACTGGCTGTGGTGGCGCACACCTGTAATCCTACCTCTTGAGAGGCTAAAAACAGGATGATTACTATGAATCTGATCTATGTAGCTAGACACTGTAGACCCTTACTAAAGTACAAATAAAAGATAAATATAATTTCAGTGAGGGGTCAGCAAGATAGCTCAGTGGACTAAAGTGCCTGCTTAGGCAAGCTCAGAGACCATGGTTCAATCTCTAGCACCACAAGCCATGCTAGCCCAGACACCAGGGCAGGCTGAACCAGCCACAGAGTCTGGCATACACCTGTAACCCCAGCATTGGGGAGGCTGGAAACAGGAGGATCACTATGAATCCAATCTGTGTAGTAAGACTCTGTAACAATCAAATGCATTAAAATAATAATAAAATAAAAATTGAAATGAATTTGTGAACACCCTAAGCAGGCCCTGCAACAAAGGAGCATTATATACAAAAAAAGGAAGAATAAGCACAAGTAGAAAAATAAGACAATGACAGGAATTAGTATGACTTTTCTATAGAAACTCAGAATATAAATAATCCTTATTGCTCATGCAATGGACTAAGTAACAAAAAACTAGATTAAAAAGACAGTACCAACTGTTTGCTACCTGCAAGCAACACATCTCACCAACAAAGCCATACACACGGTGGAAGAGAAAGGTTGGAAAATGACACTCCTTGCAAATGGAGTCCAAAAGCAACCAGAAACACCTACACTTACTTATTCCAGAGCAGGCATCAAGACAAAGTTAGACGAGACAAGGAAGACCACTATTCTTTGCTCAAATGAGTAATCTAGAAAAATATGACAATTGTAAATAGTTACGCAACAACCATTGGAATGCCCAGTTTCACTACACACACCACTCAAATTAAAGGAATGAAAGGCTCCATGCAACGAGAGTGAGTGGGTTTAAAACTTAACTGTCACCAATGGACGTGTAATCCAGAAGAAAACTCAGCAAAGTAAGTTTAGACATGAACTATATCATAGATGAAGTGTTCTAAACGAGCATATCCATACAAATGAAGAGAAAACATATTAATTTACCAGCATAATAAGCGCTGTCCACAATACATCATTTTTATGCTCAATGCACCAGTCGGGGCTCACTAGAGAAACAAATTTAATGCAAGATATACAAATATAGGGGCTTCAATCCCTGGGCCTGCTATGCCAGCCCTACGCCCAGGACATGCTGTGATGGCACTTGAGAATGGGTATGGTGGCATATGCCTGTAATCCCAACTCTTGCGAGGCTGTGTAGACCCTTCACTAAAATACAAAAAAGAAGTATTACTTCTTTTGTAATACAAGTATGTAATACTAATAAGACTGTATTACAATACCTGCCTGAAATGTAGTATATAGAAAAGTGCAAAGGGTCTGTCTGTATGCTAGAGATACAAATAATGCAGTGCAAGACCTGGAGCTCATCCTGGTATTACATGAAAATCTGTATCAGGAGGCTGAAGGGTGTGTGATAGAAGGGTGAAAGGTCTGTGCCACAGGCTAAAGAATCTGCACTTGAATAATGAGGAGTCAGTGCTAGAAGCCAGGTAAAAGTGAGGAATGGAACTCCTCCAAAGAAACAGAGGTGAACCTTCCTTCTTTGTTTCCATTTTGCTCTATTCAGTGGCAAACCTATTGGTTGCTCTCACTCCCACCCAGGTAGGATCATCTATCTACTGTAAATCCTTCAATCACACCCAGAACTATGCTAATAGAATTTAGTTGGACATTTTTTACTCAAGTTTACACCATCAGTTAACTATTATAGCTATACAATTGTTTTACGAAACATGAAAAAAATCTAACCTCTTCAGTCTCTAAAGATGATCATGCAATCAAACTCAAAAACATGAATAAAACAAAAAATACAAAATGTATGCAGACACATGAAGACTAAAGAGTTCTTGTGAATGATCAGTGAGAAGGTCATCCAAGCTATCAAAGGGGCATGTTTACAATTCCCTCAAACAAACAGAAACAGAACACTATATACCAGATCTGTGGGATACAGTTAAGGCAGTTTTGAGAAGGAAAATTTGATAGCTAAGTACTAAGAAAAAATTCAAAATGATATCAAACAAATAACCTAATGATGCATCTCAGTATTTTGGAAAAATCAAGAAAAATCAGAACTTAACCTATAAGACAGAAAACAATAATAAAGACTTGAACTGAAAGTAATAAAGTGAGACAAAAAGAACAATATAAAGTGCACAGGCACGGTGTTGTACTAGCACCCAGTCCCACCATCTGAGAACTTAGGAGGTTGCTGGACAGCTGTGGGCTCCTCAGGAATGGCAACCTGTGGGCCCCAGCATTTAGGTGCAGCAAATGTGCTGGTGCTGAGTCCTACCATCTAGAAACTTAGGAGGACCCTGTGTGGCCGGGGAACCTGCCGAGTCTGGCCCATAAACACAACCTACACAGGAGCTTTGTTGAGCATCTCTGGTTTCCCCCATAAATACTGAGAGCCTTGGTCAGTTCCACTACACTGGACCCACTGTAGCAGGAACATTATTTACCCATACCCCACTGGTTTCCCAACACTGCTGAGTCTGGATGATCCTTGGGAGCTTCATAAATGCCAAAACAAAATAGCAAAAGGCAGTATCAATCCATCAGCCCACCCAGGACAGAAGAATGTGGAATCAACACACTTGAAATTTCTCAAATGAGAGCAACTGAAGTAAAGAAACAAGTACACCAGGCTATAGAAGAAATACAATCAGAAGTAATCTCTCAAGAAAAAAAGAAATGACAGCAACTGTGAAAAAATTGCTCAGAACAGCTCAAGACATCAACTAAAAATAGAGAGTAGAAAAATGATGGACATTGAATAAACAATACAGGAAAAATTATAATTGATGAAACAAATTCACACATATCCAGGAAATTAATAATTCCATTAAAACTGGCAAAACTGCTTAAGCAAAACTGAAGACAGACTTTCAGAACTCAAAGACAGTGGTACAGCTAATGAATGTGGAAGAAAGATCTCTTAAAATTAATAGGGAACCAGGAAATAACAACTGAGAAGATGTAAGATGACACAAACAAAAATAATATAAGAATAGATGTCAATGAAACAGCGGGAGACAACACAAATGACATAGAACAACTATTTGCAGAAGTAGTCACAAAAATTTTTCCAAACGTGACAAAAGAATCTGACATCCAGTTAAGCAAGGCATATAGAACTTCAAATAACCACAATCAAAATAAATCTATACCTAGAGACATAAAACTCTCAGAAATTCAGCAGAAGAGTAGAATAATAAAAATTGTTAGAAGAAACAGATCATATACAATGGAAAAAGCATCAGAAGCATGGCAGATTTCTCAGCATAAAACATCAAATCAAAAAGAGCCTGGAGCAAAATATAACAGGTCCTGAAAGAAAATAACTTTGAACCCAGATTGACATATCCTGCAAAACTACCTGTCAAATTCAATGGCAAGATAAGATTCTTACATGACAAGGAACAACAGTGGAATTTCAAGACCACCAAATCAACCCCACAATGAGCACTGACACACACCCTATAAAGGGAAAAAACTACAGCTTCAAGAATGACAGAAAGGTACCACCAAATGGAGCAAGTAATTAGAAAGAGTGGAAAAGTACAGAACCTCTAGGAGAAAAACATGACAAAGATAAGACAACATATATCAGTTATAAACATAAAATGCAAATGGCATCAGTTCATCAGTCAAAATAAACAGACTGGCAGAGTGGATTACGAGTCAAAATCCAACAATACACGGTATACAAGAAATACATTTATTTCAAAAGGAAATTCACAGACTGAAAGTCAAAGGATTAGAAACAATATGCCATGTGCCAGAAACTCAGAAAAACGCAGGTGTAGCTGTCATCATTGCTGACAGTATAATTTCAAAAGAATAATGTTTATAAAAGAGGTAAAAGAAAGTCAATACATACTTATTACGGTAAAGCAGCAAGACAAACAGATAACCATAATAAATGCATGCAATGTAGAAACACCAATCTACATAAGACAAATTTTAACATATGAAAAAGCAAATGAAGCCTGGCAAGAGCAAAGTCCAGAGTTCAATCCTTGGTATCCCCCACAAGAAAAGTAAAAATCAAGTGAGCAATAATACTACTGTAATGGAGAACTTTAACTGGTATGGTCACAAAGGAATAGAACAACTAGGCAAAAAAATGATCAACAAAGAAATAACAGAACTAAATCAAACTTGTGAAGAAATGACCTTAGTAGACCTTTCCACAGTGTTTCACACAGCAAAGTCAGAATACATGTCCTCAACTGCACATGGGATATTCTCCAAAACAGACCTTGATCTCGCACACAGAGCATCCATAACGATCTTCTAAACACCCAGTGGTCACAAATTGAAGTTAAAGAAGAAATCAAACAATATTTACAATCAAACAAAAAGGCAGATACAACTCAGCAACAAATGTGGGATACAATGAAAGCAGTCTTAAAGGAAATTTATAGTGGTCAGTTCACATGACAGAAAAACAGCAAGCCCAAGTAAATTATCTTATGCTACACCTCAAGCTTCTAGAAGAAGAAGAGCAAGTCAGGCCCAAAGCGCAAAGAAGGCAGGACATTACAAAGATTGGAGCAGAAATTAATGCAATAGAGATGAAGAAAAAATACAAAGAAAAATGAATCAAATATTTGCCTCTTTGAAAGGAAAAATAAAATTGATAAACTGCTAGACAATCTTATTCAAAAAGAAAATATAAAGCTCAGATTCATGCAATAAAAAATGAAAAAGGCAAAATCACAACAGACCCTACAGAAATTCAGAACATAATACACACTTCTAAAATATTTACACTCACAGGATAGAAAATATAGAGCAAATGAGCAGTTTCCTAGATACATATGAAATGCCAAAGTTTGGTGAACAAAATCAACAAACTCTGAATAACCCAATAACAGGACACAAAATTGAAAGTGTAATAAAAACCCTACCGACAAAGAAAATTCCAGGTCCCGATGGATTCACAGCTGAATTCAAAAGAAATTTAGAAAACATTTATTGCCAACTTTTCTCAATCTCTTCAATGAAATTGAAAGGGAAAAAATTCCCAGAAACTCATTCCTGGAGGTAAGCATTATTGATGTCAAAATGAGAAAAAGATCAAACTGAAGAAGAGAACAATAGAACAATTTCTCTAATGAGCAAATACAAAAATCCAAAATAAAATATTACCAGATCGAATGTAGCCTATCATTAAGAAGACGACATATCATGACCATGTGGGATTCATCCCAGGAAGCTGAGATGGTTCAATATACACACATCCATAAATGTAATATACCACAGCAAAAGGACCCAAGACAAAAATCACATGATGATCTAAATAGATGGAGAAAAAACTTCTGATAAAGTCCAATGTTAATTTATAATAAAAACCCTATAGAAAATTGGAACAGATGATGTTTACCTCAACCTGATAAAAGCCATCTATGACAAACCAAAACCCAATATCACACTAAATGGAAAAACAAGGAAAGCTTTCAGTCTAAAATCAAATAAAAGACAAGGATATCCACTATTACTGCTCTTACTCAATTAGTTCTGGAAATATTAAGAAACAAAAAGTTACATGAAAATTATTCAAAGATGACATGATGCTGTACACAGAAGACAAAAAAAACCCAGAGTCTTAAAATTAATAAGCAAATTCAGTAGCATAGCAGGATATAAAATCAACACTAAAAGATAAATGGCTTTCTTGTACACAAGTAACAAACTCAGTGAGTGAGATATTAAGGAAGCCAAATCCTTCACAATAGCAGCCAAAGAAATGAAACACTCAGTAATCAATATCACAAAGTAAAACATTTACACAATGAAAATTACACTACTCTGAAGAAAGACAGTAAATATAATTGCACAAAATGTATTTCTTGCTCCTTTAGAGGAAGAACTAACATTGAGACAATTGGCATATTCCTACAATTATTACAATGACTCAGTGCAATTCTAATTAAAATACCATTAGTATACCTCACAGATCTAGAGAAAACATTCCTAAAGGAAAGGGAGATAGCTGAGTAGAATAAGCTCTTGCCTGGCAAGTGTAGGGTTCTGAATTCAGTCCCCAGTATGGCAAAAACAAACAAACAAACAAACAAACACATTCCTGAAATTCATCAGTAAGCATAAGAAACCCAGAATATCAAAAGCAATCCTGGGCTGAAATTATACAACAGATCTACTATGATAAAATCAGCATGGCCCTGGCATAAAAACAGACCTGAGAACCAATGGAACAGATTAGAAGATGGAGACACAACTACAAACACACTCAGTAAACTTGTCTTTAGTAAAGCAGTCAAACACGTTCACTGGAAGAAATGTAGCCTCTTTAATACATGGTGCTGGAGAAACATGCTTTCTACATGTTGACAGCTAAAATTAGATCCATGCCTACCACTAGGCACTGAAGTACAAACTAAATGGATCAAAGATTTAAATGTTAATTCAGAAACATTAAATCTCCTGGTTGAAAATGTAGGTAGAAATCCTAAAGACATATTCATAGGTAGAGTTCATCAACAAAAATCAAACTGCAGTGGGAACATTTCAAAGAGTAAACAACTAGTATCTCACCTTTTTAAAAGGTTCTACACATCAAATAAATCACAAAAAGAGTAAAGTGAAAACCCAGGAACTAGTAAAAAATTATATCCACTTGCCTCTTTGACAATGGTTTTCTATCTAGAGCATATAAAAATTTTAACAATTGAGGACCCCAAAATTCAAAGACCCAATCTAAAATTGGGCAGCTAAGAGAAATACACACTATCCAAATGAAAAAATACAAATGATAAATAAATATATGAAAAATGTTCAACATAATTGATCCTTCAAAAAATGCAAATTAAAGCAACACTGAGATTCCATCTCACCCTAGAAAGAATTGCTATCATCAAGAGTCAGCCAATAAAAAATGTGAGAGGCTTTGGAGCAAAAGGAAACTTGCACAGTTGGTGGGAATATAGACTGGTACAACCACTGGTTTAGGTTACCAGATCTAAGCATGCAAAATTGGTTTTAAAAGTTACAACAAATTTAAAAAGAGAAGGAAAAATATTAAGTATTAACTGCTCCTTTCAATGGACCAGCAAAAATCAACAGTAAAACTATCCACCCTATGCTGTATATATATACACAAATATATCTTTTTCCCTTCCTTATTTTGTCCTTTTAGGCATTCTAGATTTTTCTTCCCTTTAAATAGATTTTCTTCATTTTACAGTATCTATTGTACATTTAAGATTTTATTTACCCTTTCAGGTTCTTAAACTAGTGAGCCAATACAATATTTGAACATGTGGGTGTAATGTGAGAACAACGTTATGCAATATAACAACCATTCTTGAATTCCTATTATTTTGTGCAGTAAAATTCTATATCATTTCTAGTGTTTTTCATTCTCTTTAAAAATAAGTACATAAAATGTGCAGTGGGTCATTCAAATAGCTCAGCAGATTAAAGTGCCTGCAAGCAGGCACAGGGACCTGGGGGTTCAATCCCCTAGCGTGCTGTGCTGGTCCCGCACCCAGGGCATGCTGAGCCAGCATTTGCGATAGGGTATGGTGGTGCACGCCTATAATCCCAGTTCTTGGGATGCTGTAAACAGGTGGATCACTATGGGTCTGATCTAGTAGTAAGATCCAACACCCTATAGACCCTTCTAAAGCAATACAAAAATAAAATAAAATGCATAGGCAAATAATTTACTGTAAAAAGAAAGTATGGGGCTGGGTACTTATACTTCACTAGGATAAGTACCTGCCTGGCAAGCAGAGGATTCTGAGTTCAATCTCTGGTACTGAAAAAAAAAATTTTTTAATGAAAGTATGAGACAGCAATACCAGAAATAAAAAGGTTTATAGAATTCAAAAATTGTGGAAACGACCAATGTAAAAACAGGGTTTCTCAAACTGAGGACCAAATGGTATCCTATAACAAATTAGTCAAAGAAGCTTTAAACACAATTAGAGAATAGCTACTATATGACCAAGAGCAACTTACAATTGCAGTGAGAAACTAGAACACATTATATCATAAATAATCTTTAACAAAATCATAATAGAAACCTTTCCAACTACAAAGAAATATTTCAACATGCAAGTGAAGCTAAAATCAAAAAAGAGGGAAAAAACAGAAAATGAGTTTTACAGAACATCAATCAGGTTGAAAAAAGGAAACTGTGCATAACACATCTTAGCCAAAATCCTTGATTCCCAATAAAAAGCAGAATCTTAAAAATTGTCAGGGAAAAGCAAAATATCATATGTAAAGTACACTTAGTATGGTTACAGTGGACTTTTCAATAAAAATGTTTTGGTTTTTTTTTTGGGTTTTTTTTTTTTTGCTTTTTTTATTTTTGGTCTTTTTAAGGTCTCACTACACAGTACAGACTAGAAATGAGCTCACTTTGTAGTCCAAGCTGGTCTTTTAACTCACAATAGTTCTCATGCCTCAGTCTCCTGAATGCTAGGATACAGATGTGTGTCACCACATCCAGCTTTTAACACAACTTTTAAAAGCCAGGAAAGCCTGGAATTAAGTATTTCACTCTACCTCTTAACTTTAAAAAAAAATTCATTCTTTTTTATTTTATTTTTTAAAGACTACAAAATAGTAATAGAAAAATAGCATTATAAATGACACATAATTTCAATAAACAAAATAATAGTAATGTAATCATGGCTGCTGTATTGCATAATATTATGTTCAAAATATTTTTAGGTTACTAGATATAAATGTGCACAATTGGTTTAAAGAAAAAAAAAAACAGTAACAAAAAAGTTGTAAGAAATTCAAGGGCCAGGAAGATAGCACAATAGAGTAAGTGCCTGCCTAGCAAGCACCAGGTCCTAAGTTC
>PVJA010055302.1:0-11224 GCA_004027025.1 Myocastor coypus | reverse complement strand
GATATGCAGTTGAGGCTGGTCCTGAGCTCACTTTTGTAGCCCAGGCTGGTCTCAAACTCGCACCAATCCTCCTGCCTCAGCCTCCCGAGTGCTGGGATTACAGGCGTGAGCCACCACGCCCGGCACCCACCAATTATTTTAAAGGTCAACCTAAACTAACCAATGCGATTCGCTTCTGTAACTTGCTTGCTCCCTCCCCATTTTTGTGGTTTTTGCCTTTAAAAACTGTGTCTGCTACACTGAAGGCGCGCTCTCTTTCTGCGTGTTCAGACTGCCCTGCGTATACGTAGATAAATAAAACTTGCCCTTTGCAATTTGCATGAGAGACGGACTCTTGGGGTCTCCTTTCGCGGCGACTCGACCCTTGCATCTGGGGGCTCGTCCGGGATTGTCTCCCGTGCTGGGAGGCCCCAACGGCCGAAAACAGCGCCTCTCGGGGTAAGTGCGGCCGTATAATTTTGTCTTTTGTCTTACGTCTTTGTCTCGCTGTTTCGTCTCATTCTCAGGTTGCGAGCGCTCAGTTTGTTTCAGGTGGCTGGGAACAAGACACCTAAGCGTTACGATCCCCGTGGCACTGTGGTTCAAGGCGCGCCAGCCCTTGAATCGTTCCCTCTTCCTGAAGTTGTTCCGGGATTTGGTTTGGGCCACAAGTCACATCTCCGCGGAGTTATTATAGATCAGGGAACAATCCAAGGTGCGTGAGCCCTTGAATCTGACCCCTGATTCTAATTTGCCTGATGTTGTTCCAAGCTGAGTTTTAAGTTCTTGAATTTGCCTGATGTCGTTCCAGGCTGAGTTTTGAGTTTTTGCCGGCTTATAACTGGTACCTAGGTTCTAAATTTTAGTGTTTGATGTTGTCTATGTCCATGTGTCTGGAGCCGTAACTTCTTTTTCTTTTCCCACAGCACTCTCACTGTTAATGACTTCCTTCTCCTCAGCAGGATCTCCCTCCTGCGAGTATCCTTCACACGTCCCCATTTACCTATTTGCATAGGCATTCGTTGTTTTTGCTTGCTTCTTCCCTCTAGGAATACTGTGGGACGTCGGTTATTTTGATAATATGGGACAAGTAACATCTGCTCCTCTCGCCCTTACCCTAGGCCATTGGTCAGAGGTTAAAAGGAGAACACATAACCTTTCTTTGACTGTTTAAAAAGGAAAACAGCAAACTCTTCTCCAGAATGGCCTTCCTACCAGGTGGGATGGCCTCTGGAGGGATCTTTTTACCCGTCTCTGATTCAAGCAGTGAAAACCATGATCTTCCATTCCGGTCGCTACGGCCACCCTGATCAACAACCATATATTCTGGTTTGACAGGAAGGATCTTTGTGAAAATCCACCAAAATGGGTAAGACCTTTTCTTCCTCCAGCCCCACCTGGGCCGGCTACTGTCTTGCCAGTTAAGGCTCAGTCTTCACTTCCTGGTCTCTATCCACCTCTACCACCTCCTGTCCTACCAGAATCTCAAACAGATCTGATTCAATTTGATCTGGAAACTCTACCACCCCCTCTATATGCGCCTGCTCCCCCTGCTCCTCCTCCTCCTCCTCCGGTTACCTCCCCCCAGGCCCAGCCCGCTTCTCCGAAATTCCCCTCGGATGACAATGACGGACCAGCTCACGGAACCCGCGTAGCCCGGAGTAAATGAGCTAAAAACCCACAAGATGTCGCTGTTACTCTTCCCCTCCGGCCTTACGGGCCAATGATGGACAATGGCCATGGGGGGGAAATGCCAACACTTCAATATTGGCCCTTCTCCACCTCCGACTTGTATAACTGGAAAAATAATAACCCTCCTTTTTCTGAGGATCCTTCTAGGATAACCGCATTGATGGAATTGCTCATGTATTCTCACCAGCCCGCCTGGGATGATTGTTACCAGCTATCCAGCTATTGAGCACCCTGTTCACTCAGGAAGAAAGGGAGAGAATCCTCACAGAGGCCAGGAAATTGGTTCCTGGATCAGGTGGAGTACCCACCCAGATGCCAAACATCATTGACGATTTCTTCCCTCTGCGCCACCCCGACTGGGACCCAAATACTCGTGAAGGTAGGGAGCATCTGTCCATGTACCGCCAGACTCTAATGGCAGGTCTCAAGGCGGCCGCACGTCGGCCTACTAATTTGGCTAAGGTAAGAGAAATTACCCAGGGTCCTGAGGAATCACCCTCAGCATTCTTAGAAAGGATAATGGAGGCTTATCGTAGATACACCCCCTTCAACCCTCAGGACGAAGGAATAAGGGGATCTGTCGTCATGACCTTTATAACTCAATCAGCCCTAGATATCAGAAGAAAGCTCCAGCGTTTAGATGGGTTACAAAATACAACCCTTAGCGATTTAGTAAAAGAAACAGAGAAAGTGTTCTATAAGAGGGAGACAGAAAAAGAGAAAGAAATAAGGAAGGAAAAAGAAAGGGAAGAGAGAGAAAGAAAGGGAATTTTAAAAAAAGAAAAAAGAAATACAAAGAGAAAAGACAAGAGAGCGAAGACGAAACAAAGAACTAAGATCCTGGCCACAGTAGTGCAAGGGAATACAGGAGAGAAAAGCCACGCTGCCCTCCGTTAGAGCCCAATCAATGTGCCTATTGTAAGGAGATAGGACATCTAATTAAAGTCTGCCTCTCGCTCAAACAGAAAAGGGAAAGAGAAAACCAGAAACAGCAGGCTCTGGGAGTCCAAAGGCGCCAACCTAATGTATTGGCCCTGGAGGAAGACAAAGATTAGGGGAGAAGGGGCTCGGTCCCCCTCCCCGAGCTCAGGGTAACCTTTAATGTGGAGGGGACACCAATTGATTTTGAAGTAGATACAGGTGCGGTATTCTCTGCCCTTTAAAGTCCCCTTGGACCTCTCTCCAGCCGGAGGTCTTTAGTTCAGGGGACAAATGGCAGTAGATATCGGGCCTGGACTACAAAGAGGAGTATGGATTTGGGAAAAGGAAAAGTATAGCATTCTTTTCTAGTCATACCGGAGTGCCTGGCTCTCCTTAAGGGAAGAGACTTATTAACCAAATTAAGGGCCAGAATAACCTTTGAGCCTCAGGGGCCCCAAGTGACTTTCCTTAATCCTCTGGTGAGTCAACCCATGGCAACAAAGATCAAAATAACGTTCGGCCCACCAACCACCCTCAACCCGGCTACCCTACTACCTAAAGAAACACCGGAACCAATCCTCCACACCTGCCAAGAGATCCTGGCAGAGGAAACTGGAATTTGCCGAGACCTCACAGACCAGCCGCTCCCGGACGCCAAGGTAACCTGGTACACTGATGGCAGCAGTTTCTTGCTAGACGGTAAGAGACATGCGGGGGCCGTGGTTGTTGATGAAACTCGGGTTATCTGGTCATCAGGATTGAGGAAAGGCTCTTCCGCACAGCGAGCGGAATTAATTGCCCTCACTCAGGCTTTAGAGCTGGCTGAGGGGAAAAAGCAACCATCTACACTGACAGCCCTTACGCTTTCCCCTAGGCACACATTCATGGAGCTATCTACAAAGAGGGCTCCTCACTTCGCTGGGAAAGAAATCAAGAATAAACAAGAAATACTCACACTTTTGTCAGCTATTATGCTGCCACAGAAACTGGCTACAGTACATTACAACAGCCATCAAAAGGGCTCTAGCGCCATTGTAAAGGGAAACAGTCATGCTGATGAGGCTGCCAGACAAGCGGCCCTAAAAGCTCCCACTGCCCTAACCCTAAAGGCAGCTGAGCCGCCTAAAGTTCCTACACTGCCCCATCTGAGGGAGAAACCAGAGCTTCTAGCCTATTTCCAACAGGTTCATGAGTTAACTCATTTAGGTGTCAGAAAACTTAGCCAGGCGTAGTGGCGCACACCTGTAATCCCAGCACTCGGGAGGCTGAGGCAGGAGGATTGGTGCAAGTTCAAGACCAGCCTGGGCTACAAAAGTTAGCTCAAGGCCAGCCTCAACTGCATAGTGAGACCCTGTCTCAAAAAAGACAAAAAAAAAAAAAAAAAAAAAAAAAAAAAAAAAAAAAAAAAAAAAAAAAAAAAAAAAAAAAAGAAAGAAAGAAAGAAAAGAAAACTCTGCCTACTGGCTCGACATCATACCACCAGTAACCTAACTCTATCTAGGATCTAAAGGCTAGCCAAACAAGTCACCAAAAAATGTAAAGCTTGTCAACTTGTCAACCCTCATCCCTCAAAACTTGTTGAAGGAATAAGGTTACGAGGAGATCGACCTGGACAATTTTGGGAGGTAGATTTTACCGAAATAAAGCCTGCCAAATATGGACTTAAGTATTTGTTAGTCTTTATAGACACTTTTTCAGGATGGACCGAAGCTTTTCCTACCAAGCGAGAGACTGCTCAAATAGTTGTTAAAAAGCTGATAGAAGAAATATTCCCCCATTTTGGCATGCCAAAGGTAAATCGGGTCTGATAAACGGACCAGCATTCCGTGGCTCAGGTAAGTCAGGGAGTGGCCAAGGTAATGGGGATTGATTGGAAGCTTCATTGTGCCTACAGACCCCAAAGTTCAGTACAGGTAGAGAGAATAAATAGAACAATTGAAGAGACCTTAACTAAATTAGTCCAAGAGACTGGCCTTAAGGATTGGACTATGCTCCTAACCTACGCTCTGTTTAGGGCAAGAAATACTCCAATATCTAAACCACCTAACCTAACTCCCTTTGAGATTCTATATGGTTCCCCTCCCCCCATACGGGATCTCAGTCCATGGCCTAAAGATTTAAAAATGCCCCAAACCCCCTTGGCTGATAGACTCTTGATTCTCGACAAGATCCGTCGGATCTTGTGGCGTCAACTTTCCTCGGCCTACCAGCCCAGCAACGGACCCACTCCCCACCAATTCCACGTGGGAGACTACGTGTTTGTCCGCCGACATCAAACTGAGACCTTACAACCCAGCTGGAAAGGACCCTACCAGGTACTGTTAACCACTCCCACGACAGTCAAGGTTGATGGCATCACCTCTTAGATCCACACATCCCATCTTAAGCCTGCACCTCAACCATCTGACTATAAATGGACTGTGGAAAAGACTGATAATCCTCTTAAGATTCGGGTTTGTAAAACTATTAACCCTCCAGCCAGTGGGAGGAAACAACTCTAACCCTCATAGGCAATGGAAATGGACATTGTCCAGAGGGGAGGATGGGAAGATTTTACAAGCTTGGGAAAGGACAAGGAAACCTTGCTTTCAGATACCTCCCTGTGACTTAGTGGCCTTAATGTCATCCGCCAATTACAGAGGACATCATATTTACATGTGTCCTGCTTCAAACCCTGGCAAATCTTATTGTAACAGCCCTGGTCAATACTATTGTGCTTATTGGAGATATAAAACCATAACAACCAAATGGTCTGTGACTACATCCGATCCACACATATATGTAAAATGGGCTCCAACTGGCTGCCCGGAGTCAGACAGCCCTCAATGCCAAATAGTCTTTTTTTTTTTTTTTTGTCTTTTTCAGACAGGGTCTCGCTATGCAGTTCAGGCTGGCCTTGAGCTCACTTTTGTAGCCCAGGCTGGTCTCAAACTCGCACCAATCCTCCTGCCTCAGCCTCCCGAGTGCTGGGATTACAGGCGTGAGCCACCACACCCGGCTGGATGCCAAATAGTCTTTAAAGCCTTAAACCATGCTGACCCAAAATGGACTATTGGGCGGACATGAGGAGTTAAATTTTACAACTTACAACCAGGAGGCTTAATTTTATTTATTTATTTTTTTTTTTGTGGGACTGGGGTTCAAACTCACGACCTTGCACTCGCCCAGCAGGCACTTGTGCCTCGGAGCCATCTCCCCAGCTCAGGAGGCTTAATTTTAATACAAAAAAAAAAAAAAAAAAAAAAAAAAACCCAGGTTTTTAACAATTCTGCCAACTTTTCTATAATAGTGTCTGTTTAGCCCCCGGATCCTCTATCATTCCGACACAGACCTGGAAAATAGGTTAATGAGCCAAACCAGATATAAAAGGGAGCCGGTCTCAGTTACCCTGGCTGTTATTATAGGTTGTTCATTTTTTGTGGTACTGGGGATTGAACTCAGGACTTTGCGCTTGCTAGGCAAGCACTTATTCTACTGAGCTATCTCCCCAGGCCCCTGGCTGTTATTATAAAAGTAGCTGCCACAGCCAGTATAGGAACAAGAACTACAGCCATTATCCACAGTAACCAACAAACCAGCCAACTATGGGCTGCAATAGACCAGGATCTAAAGGCCATAGAAACCTCTGTCACCACTCTCCAAAATTCCCTAAGTTCCCTTTCAAAAGTAGTTTTACAAAATAAAAGGGGACTTGACTTATTCCTTTAAAAAGGAGGCCTATGTGCAGCCCTAAAGGAAAAATGTTGCTTTTATGCTAACTCTTCTGGGGTAGTTAAAAAATCAATGACAAAACTTAGAGAGAGATTAGAACAGAAAAAAAAAAAAAAGCCAAGCTCAACAACATATTTTTAAATCTTGGTTTAATTGTTCCCCATGGTTAACTACCTTGTTAACTGCCTTGGCAGGACCACTGATACTCTTGCTCCTCGCAATAACTATAGGACCCTATATAATTAATAAAATTATAAGTTTTGTCCGTGATCAAATAGGTAATGTAAAACTTATGATTATTCGCCAACAATATAAGGCCCTAACTACTAACAACTCAGATCTCTAAGATTAGAGATTTCCAACACAAAAGGGGGGAATGTAAAGTCTAAATAATTTTAAGATCACATATGAGGTTAAAATAAAACGTCTTTCAGTAAGGGGGCTCACCTACTAGTTTGTGGACATGGAGCTTAGGCAATCCATGTTCTTAAAACAAAGAGGACATAAAAACCACCTGGCTTGAGTAAAACTTTTAATCTCCGGCCCAAGGTCATTCTTGTGTCCTTGTGAAATAGATTACTTGACAAAAAAAAAAAAAAAAAGAAAGAAATAGATTACTTGGCATAGTTAAGATCCACCTGTTCTTGGAATGCAACTAAAACCACAGAGTTAGCTAAATAATTGCCCCTTTTGGTCTCCCCCTCTTAATTACCTTGGAAACTCATATATTCCCAAACCAACCAATTATTTTAAAGGTCAACCTGAACTAACCAATGCGATTCACTTCTGCAACTTGCTTGCTCCCTCCCCATTTTTGTGGTTTTTGCCTTTAAAAACTGTCTGCTACACTGAAGGCGTGCTCTCTTCCTGCGTGTTCAGACCGCCCTGCGTATGCGTAAGTAAAGCTTGCCCTTCGCAATTTGCATGAGACGGACTCTTGGGGTCTCCTTTTGAGGCAACTCGACCCTTACAGTATTTCAAATTAAAATTTTTGAAATGCAGGTGGTGCTAGAGGTACAACTCAGTGGTAAAGCATCTGGCCTGCATGAAGCCCTAGATTCAGTCCTCAACACTAAAAGAACAAATTGTAGGTGAAGAGATGGATGGGCACAGGACTACAGAGAAACAGGCATTAAGGTCCTTATGTTGAAAATATTTCAAGTAGAGAGCTGGGCATGGTGGTGCTCGCCTGTAATCCCAGTACTTGGGAGGCTGAGGCAGGAATATCAACTTGAGTTTGAGACCAGCCTGGGCTACAAAAATGAGCTCAAGGACAGCCTGAACTGCATAGAGAGAACTTGTCTCAAAAAGACCAAAAAAAAAAAAAAAATTCAAGTAGAATAACTGACCCTGATGTTAGGTTTTTCAGCACAGTAAAAAAGAAAGGAGAGGAGAACTGTAGCACTTCCAAGGGTCTGGCTGTCGAACAAACTATATAGGGCCAGGATGGAGGTGGGGCTTAGGAGGCTGTATGCAGGACATGGCAGATAGTGACTGGGTCGGAAGTGGGAACAAGGAAACAGGATGTAGTACACAGGAGGTAGGAAATTGTAATTTGAACAAGAAGGAGGAAGGCAGGACACAGCACACAGCCTCCAGTGGCCTGGGCCATATTGCCCGCCACCATGATGACTGAGCAGAATTTTTATTAAGGGGAGAAAGCCCATCACCTGGAATACACCAAAATAAAAAACATAACTGATACTTTTTTTTTTAACTTTTACTTATTTATATTATGGCTGACTGAGCCTGCCCTGGGGGTGGGGCTGGCGCAGCATGTGGTGCTGGGGATTGAACGCAGTCCCTACAGTTGCCTAAGCAGGGCTTTAGACCGCTGAGCTATCTCACTAGCCCCCACAACTGATTCTTGAAACCCCATTTCAATATTGTGGGAGGCTTTGTTAGGACTGGTATGTGTATTGTTTGCCCCTGAGTCTGAACTCGTTTGCTTAATTACTGTTGATTAGTTCCTGTGGAGATCTTAATTAACGTAGCTCCTGTTTGCTTAGTTTCTGTTAAGACCTTAGTTAAGTTTCTACTTCCTAAAGTCTTCATTTCCTGAAAACGTTTAGGTTTCGACCCCGCCCCCTGGTTAGGATGAAGTCACCGCACTCCCATAGGCTGCCCGCGAGCTCACTCTCCCATTGGCTGCCCGCAGGACTCGCGCCATTCGGAAACACCGCAATCACCTCCTCCAATCCCCTGAATAACGTATGCTATTGGCTTCTGTAAAAACCTGCTTGCTAAATCCCTCATTAGCATAAGCACCCTATAAAAACCCGCGCACACAGCCGCTCGGGGTCATTCTTCCAGGGGGTGGCCCTGTGCCGGCACAGCTTATTTAATAAAAGAGCTCTGTAACACTTGAGGCACCGACTCTTGGGCTCATCCTTCTCCCAACGTCTCCCGGACCTAATAGCTTGTCCTGAACAATTAATGTACGGAGCTAAATTATATAGGAATATAGGCAGACAGGGCCAAGCCCTCAAGGAGACAATATGAAAGCCAAGGTGACTTTGTGACTTGGAAGAGACAAACACTCCCATTGTGGGCCAGACCTCAAGACAAAAAGAGGAAACATGCAGCCACATACTTCTAGGGAAGGGCATCAGGGATTGATATTCTAAGTAGGTATCAATCACTTTGAAAGAGCCCAAATAAGTCACTAAGCCAACCCACAACAGGAAGAGACCCAAACAATATTCATGCTTGTTAGGTGACTCACTTCCTCATTGGGTACTGAATTTCATCCACTTTACCCGAGTAGTAGTGAACAAATCTCACTGGCTGACCATAGCTTTGTCCCGCCTCATACCCATCTGAGTCCTCATGTTCTCTCCATCACCTTAGACCTGCCTCACAGCATGGTTTTCCTCTATGTAAGTCCCTGTGTTGCAGGCAGCTGAAATAGTTAGAAATATTATAGGCAGTTAGACAGGGCCAGGCCCTTAAGGAGACAAGATGGTACACAAGGTGATGTTACAGCTTTAGGAGAGACAGACACTCCCAGTTCTGGGCCAGACCTCAAGAAAAAGAGTAAACAAATGTGGCTACATCCCTAGGAATGTGCATTAGGGATTGATATTCTAAATAGCTACTAATCACCTTAAAAGAGAGAGAGAGAGAGAGAGAGCGCGCGTGAGCTTGAATGAGTCAGTAACGCAACCCCCAACAGGAACAGACCCTGTTCCTTACTCATGGCTGCTTGTTACATGACTTGCTTCCCCATTCGGTATTGGCTTTAATCATTTTTACCTGAGCCATGGTGCTTGTAACCTCATTGGTTGACTATAACTTTGTCCCACCTCATGCCCACCTAAGCAAGTTCCCATGGTTTTCTCCTTAGAGTCTAAGATTCTCAAACTGTGGGTCACAACCCCGGCAGGGGTCAAACGACCAAAACACAGGGGTCACCTAAAGCCATCAGAAATCATAGCTGTAGCAAAATTAGTTTTGTTTTGTTTTGTTTTGAGACAGGGTCTCACTATGCAGTTGAGGCTGGCCTTGAGCTCACTTTTGTAGCCCAGGCTGGTCTCGAACTCGCACCGATCCTCCTGCCTCAGCCTCCCGAGTGCTGGGATTACAGGCGTGCGCCACCACGCCCGGCTAAAAGTACAGTTTTGAAGTAGCCACCAAAATTATTTTTTGGTTTGGGGTCACGGCAACATGAGGAACTGTATTGTGGGGTCATGGCATTAGAAAGGTTGACAACCACTGCCTTAGACCCACCTCACGGCATGGTTTTACACTATAAAAGTCCCAGGAAGAGACAGCTTCCTGGGGATCACCTCAGGACTCCCCTTGCAGCACAATTAGCATCTCCAGAAACGGAATGCAATGAACAAAGCCCAGGAACAGCTGTGGTCTGTTACTGAAAATCCAGGAAAGCTGGGATAGGGGAACCTGGGCAAGCTGGGGCTCCAGGTGATAGCAGCTTCACCTGTGGGCTCCCTGTTGCTTCCTCCCTTGCTTGGAATGTTAATGGTTAACGTTTGTATGAACCTAGTAATAAGGAAAGGTAGAAGTCAAAAGAGATCCTGGTCACCTTCATGACTATGCACGTAGTCCTCTTTTACTGAAATGATTATGCAGGAGATCATGTTCACTAGCCTGAAATAAATTGCTTTTGTGGTTTTTTGCTCACTGAGGGACGAATCTCAGTGAGTCCTCTGAGCTACCTTCATCGGATCTTCTTGTTTCTTTCAGCACCTACTCATAATATACAACACCCCCTCCCATAACTCTCGGACAGGAGCTTTCTTTCCCTCAATAAATATGTTCTGGGGCTGGCAGTATAGCTCAGCGGATTAAGCCCTTGCTTAGGGAAGCACAGGGGCCAGGGTTCAGTTCCCGGCCCTGACTGTCGTGCCGGTGAGTAGTGAGGCCCTGTACAAAAAACAAAATAAATATGTTTTGCAGCCGGGTGTGGTGGCTCACGCCCTTAATCCCAGCACTTGGGAGGCTGAGGCAGGAGGATCGATGTGAGTTCCAGACCAGCCTGGGCTACCAAAGTGAGCTCAAGGACAGCCTGAACTGAACATTGAGACCCTGTCTCAAAAAGACAAAAAAAAGAAAAAAAAAAGTTTTGCTCATTACCTTCATTTGTCCCTAAAATTCATTCTTTCGTTTGAGAGAACACAAACTCATCCCAGGTACTTTTCAGGTTGGGAGATCAGTTTTCCCTATATCATTTGGAAGTTCCGCTATTGGAGGACATCCACCCTAGATCAGTTTTTTCTTCCTGCATCACCTGGAAGAGATAGCTTCCTGGGGACCACCTGCTTGGGGCCCCCTCTGTTTCTACAGAAGCTTTTATTCCCCCAATAAATATTCTGCTCTTTTTTTTTTTTTTTTTTTTTTTTTTTTTTTTTTTTTTTTTTTTTTTTTTTTTTTTTTTTTTTTTTTTTTTTTTTTTTTTTTT
>PVJA010055301.1:0-11229 GCA_004027025.1 Myocastor coypus | reverse complement strand
TTTTTTTTTTTTTTTTTTTTTTTTTTTTTTTTTTTTTTTTTTTTTTTTTTTTTTTTTTTTAATGCTAGGAATGGAACTCAGAACCTTGCACTTGCCAGGAGGCTGTTGGCAAGAAAAGCGTTGGGTAACTGTCTACATCCATTCTGGTTCCCTGTCAGGAAATCCCTCCTTAGGTTGGATCCTGCCTGGTGTCACCACCTTGACCGGGTAGAGCTAGAGGCAGGATGGCTGGTCCCCTTCTTCTAGGTAGGACAAGCAGGATTTTGACAGTGCTATTTATTTAAGTAATAATAACAACAGGAAAACTGAGGAGCGTGCTAAGCACTCTGATGCCCAGGAAGTGGGTGGTGTTGTCGTCTCCACTTTGCAAGTGAGAACACTGAGGCCCAAGTTACACAACTTGTCAGAAGCTGCATGAGCACTCAGCAGCCAAGAGCAACTGCCAGGCCAGCACTCTGTCCCCAGACCTCCCGTCACCGCTGCACTACACTACCACTCTCTGGCCAGAGGAGACTTTAGGACTTAACTTTCCAGCCTTCAAGATTTCCTAGGTGAGCTCTGATTCCTTGCTGTATAATCAACTACACTGAAAATCTTATGGGTTATTTTTAAGTTATTTGTATATTCATTTATTTATTTGTGTGGTACAGGGTCTTGCTACGCAGCTCAGATGTGTAGTGATCCTGCTGTCCCAGGCTCCCCAGCGCTAGGTTTATAGGTGTGTGCCACCACGTCTGGTTTCAGGGGCCTGCACAGTGTGCCCAGGGTACCAGGGTCAGCACAGCATGTGGTACTGGGGATCGAACCCAGGTACTGTTGAACTATCTCCCCAGCCCAATCTTGTGGTTAAAACCATCAGCATTTGTTATTTCTCATGATTCAGTGGGTGTGAGTGGACAGGCACTTGCCCTGATGTGCTAGCCCAGCTGGATCAACCGTGGCTGCACCGGGATGTATGATCCAGGGCAGCCTTGCCCACATAGCTGGCAATTGGCTCCCGGTCACCTGGGGCCACAGGGATGTAGGACTTCGCTCTGGTGTCGCACATTCAGCGAGCCAGCCCAGATCCTTTACGTGGCAACAGTCACAGGGCTCCCAGCTGCTGCAACACAGGTCCAGCCCTAATTCTCTTCTCAAGCCTTTGCTAATGTCTCATTTGCTAATGTCCTGGTGGCTAAAGGAAAGCAGGTGGCCACTCCCTGACCCCAAGGGTGAAGAAATAGATGCCAGCTTTTTTGGAAGCATTGCAGTGTCGCATTACAGTGGGCTGGAGAGAATGCCTGGCCATTTGTCCAACCTACCACAGGGTCTTCATGCTGGGCAGGGTGGACTAAATGTAGCCATGGGAGTTAGTGAGGAGGTTCGGACACGTATGGGCAAGGCACAGACAGGGGCTTCAGCGTCAGCCTGGTCCATGACCTCCTGCTGAAGCCAATGCAAAGATCAGGGATCTCAGATCCTAAGTGTGGGATCAGATGAATGATGCAGCTGTTTTCACTGGCATTGGGGAAAGCAGTGGGTCAGCAGATGGTAGATTCTTCTCCCTGGCATACTAACCCCTGTCCCAAGGTTTTCTGTGGCTTCCCCCTGCACAGTCAGGGGAAGGCACTACAGACTGGTCCAGTGCTAAAGCTGCGATAGCAGCCTGGTTTTTTCTGGGAAAAAAGTGGCACAGGTGGGCACAGGTGAGTTAGTAAGAGCTGTCACTCTAAGAAAGAGTAGCACATGTGATCCAGCGGAGCTCCACCTGTGGACTTCAGTCTCTTTTCTCAGGAAATGAGGGTTGACCCATGGATTCAACCCGATGACATTTCTGAAGTGCCTGAACCAGGGGCTGGCACATGTGAAGTCTGCTGATTTTCTGTCTCTGGGGCTTGGAGGAGCCCTTGTGCCCTTGTACATGGGCGGTGAGGGCCAGATGAACAGAGCTGTCACTGGTAAATAACTCTTGGCTCAACCAGGAATACCAGATGGTGTGCTAGCAGCTTGGGCTGGGGAGACACGGGGCAGAAGCCGCAGGAAGAACAGAAGCAGGATCGGCATGGCTGAAGGGCTCGGCTCTGTGGGCAGCACACACACAGCTAAGCCCCTTGTCCTATGCATGAGAACTGGGGTTGCCAGCCACAGCATGGCCAGGCAGCAACCACAGTCCAGCTGACCATGGATCGCTGGATTGCCTGGCATCCTTTCCTGCTGTGAAACCTTCAACTGTATTCCCTGGCCTCCTTGAAATACCCATGTCCTTGAAATACCCATGTCCTAGCACTATCCTAGTCCTCACACCACTCCTAGCCCATGACGCAAGTCTTCTGCTCAAGGAGGGGGAAAGAAGGTGTGCTGGGGATAGGTGGAAAGAGAGGCAGAGAGGGAAGAAGCTTGGCAAGTGCTGGCCACTGCCAAGGAGGCAGTTGGTCTTTGCCAAGCAGCCTGTGACCCCTGCACCAAGGAGAAGTGAACCCTAGCTTTCAGACTCCAAGGAACAAAAGCAAGACCTGTCCACACCACACCAGCCTCTGCCCTACCTTCTCTTGAGGCTGCCTGAAGCAAGTAAGGAAACAATTATTTATCAGAGATGAGTTGTTCAAAACTAGACACATTCAACAAAGACCAGGAAGCATTGTGCCAGGTAGGTCTGACAAGGGTGACAGGGATGCCCAGAGCACAATGGCCTTGCTGGTGCCAAGGTTTGCTCTCTGAGGGGCAGACGAGGACAGGAGGACAGGCCCTCTGTGGCCAGCCTGAATCCCAGCTGCTGAGTCCTGGCCACTGAGCCATGGAGGAGCAAAGTAAGCCCAGCTCACTGGCCAGAGAGTTGTATCCCCGAGCTGTACTCCCTCCTCATGAGACCAAAGCACGGTCCAGGGTGTCCCTACCTAGCCCCCTTCCTGCTGTGCTGGAAGGGCGAGGGGGAGAGGGTGAGCTGCTATCTTAGAGAACAGAGAGACTTCCATTTGAATGGGGTTCTCCTGTTAGCTGCTAACCTCTGCTGGGACCATGGCTCTAGTTTCCCTTCAGACTCCTAAGGAAGAAATAGGCAAGTGCTCTGGAAACAAGTTCTCTTTACCCCCTGCCAACCCTCATTCCCATCTGCAGAGGAGAAAGGAGTAGGGAGAAAATATCTCCCTGGAAGTGAGTCTGTTTTCCATGTCCATTAAGCCTCTGTCTCTTCCCTCTCACTGGGTGGGCATCATGGACTGTCTCCCCTACCTCACCTCTCCCAAGTTTCCCAAGGGTCATCCAGTATTCTGGTCTAGCCACTTGCTAGGGTATGGAGGGGCTGTTCAGGCCAGGTCTTGGGAATTTTCTTGCCTGAGCATCCTGCTTTAAGGAGGGGCACGGAGACCCAGCGCTGGCTGAACTTGGCCTTGCATCATAATGTTCCCCTAGGCTAGGCCCTGCTTCTTGCTTTGGAGGGTAACGGCAGTCACCTGTCTGCAGGATTGTTGAATGGGACCTTATCAAGTTCTCTGAGGATCAGCCTCTTTAATAGGAAAGGGCCTTTGGCTCTGAAATATGTTCTCTGAGCCCAGATTCCAAGCTCCAAGTAGTGGGAGATTCCTAGAGAACTTGTCGTTTGTTGTGAAGCCAGTTTGGGTAGTTCACGTAGATGTCCGTGGAGGGTGTTGGTCTGAGATGGAAAGGAACTAGAGCCCAAAGTTGCTGGGCTTTGTGGCCACTTGTGAAGCATTTCTTGTGCCTTGGGCCTCTGAGAAGGGGCTGTCTGCCAGCATCCTGTTGTGTACCCACTGTGTATCCTGTAGGGCCCAGAGGGGACAGAATTGGTGCAGAAGGTGCATCTGTTGGGACAGCTGCTGGTCTCAGGTCTTCTGCATGAATGGGCAGGGAGAGGAAGCAGATGCCCTCTGCCAACCCACTGCAGTCTCCCTGCCAGCCCTGGGATCTTTCAGGGTGAGAGACACCTGTGTGCCTGTGTGTTGGGGGTAGGGAGTGGAGGATGGGTGAGTTGCTAGGGGCAAGGGAAGTAACAGGAAAGCCCAGTGTGATGGGAAGGAGAGCTTCATCTCAGGGTGTGCAGGGTGGAGTATTTTAACCCCAGGGAATAACTCCCATGTCAGAGTCCCTGTTTATAGTTACTTTTTGCCCCTGGATGGAAATCCTCATCCTTCAATGATTACAGTGCAGGAGGCTGAGGGTTTTGTAGATGGTTTTAGAGGGGGCTGGCGAATGTGGGCAAAAGCTTCTAGGCACATCGGCCAGACCATCCACTCCAGTAGACGGAGGAAGTAGCCACAAGTACAGCACTTTCTCTAAGTAAGTGGATGGGGTCCAGCTCTGGGAATTTCAGAACAATTACTCTGCCTACCCATTATGCAGTCTGGCTTGCTCTGTGAGTGTGTGAGTAAATGTGTTTCCCTTTTCCTGTACGGATCTGTCATTGGGTGATAAAATGGAACATGATGAGTGTCATTCTAAAGCAATTACAAGCAAGATGCATAACGGCAGAGCTGGAGAACTCGGCATATGGCCTCCGGCAGCCTCCGTAAAAACTAATCAGGAGATTTTTACCCACCACCACCACCACCACCCGGATATACCAGATCAGCTTCGTGCTGAGGAAGAGAAGACCATCAAAGCCCCCCATGTCACACCAGGTGGATGCTGCAGACTCTGGGGTAGAGATCAAGGGGCTGTTGTGTGATGCTCTTTGCCAGAACAGCTGCTGCATGGAGGGACCAGAGAGGAGAGCAGGTGCCTCCACCAGGAGCCAAAGCTGAACAGCCCAAGGCTGGAGGCGCTCTAGGGTACACGGGGCATGGAGGTTCAGTGGTGCTATGTTTGTATTTCCATTCTGATTTTACTTAATGTCTTTGTTTCCTCCCTGTGGCTCTCATCATTTCTGCTCCCCACTTCCCTGGCAGCTCCTCTGTTCTGTTCAGACATCAGAGAGTTCAGTGAAGCTCTGTTCTCTCTGTGACCAACTTTTCCTGGCTTCCTGGGGAATGGCTATGCTTCTGAGCATGGAGAATTGGACCTGAGGCGCTCTCATACCCTGACTTCAGCTCAGCACTCCTGGGGGACTGAGGAGCTTTTCTGGAGCAGGTTAAGTGTAGAATACAGCATGACTGAGTGGAGCCCGGTGATACTAGGCACCCGTTGTACAGGTTGGATAAAGATGCTCACATTGTCACATACTAGAATGAAAACAAAGTGTGTGTGTGTGTGTGTGTGTGTGTGTGTGTGTGTGTGTGTGTGTGTGTATTACAGAGACAGAGACAGAGACAGAGAGACAGAGAGATGCCAGGCCTGTCCTCTATGGACATCCTCCTTCTTTGGGGCCCAAGTAGCATCTTGTTTTAAAATGAGAACATAGTACAAGATCTTCCAAGCTCCTTTCTTGCTGAATATATATATATACATATATATATATATATATAATCTCAAAAAAAAATAACCTTAGATGCATTCCACTGTAGAACTTGGAGCTAAAAGAACCTTAAAGGTAATTTCATTTCACCCACTTAGACTATAGTTGAGAAAACTAAGACACAGAGAAGGAAAGGTATTGCCAGGGCCCCACCACTAGTGGGTGGGAGAGGTGGGATCTTGCAAAGCCTGGCAGTTTCAGGGCAGACCCTTCTTCTCTACCTCACATGCCCAGAGTAGACAGGGAAAACCAGGACTGAGCACCAAGAAATCACAGTCTGAGCTGAGCAGCACCTTCTGCATGTTCTGTGGTTTACTGGGAGGCTTTAGAGAACTGATGAGGAGTGTCAGAGAGAGAACTGTGCTGCTCTCTGGGGAGAGATTTTGCCAGATACCTGCTGAGGGAGAGAGAGCATCTTCCACCTGATGCTTTTTTTTTTATCAGTATAAAAATGAGGTGGGGGAGTGGAGGTGGGGGAGAAGGGTAATCAGAATGTTTTATTCTAGAAGCTTCCTTATTGTAACCTTGGGCTTGGGCTGTGTAGGCCCTGGCTCGGTCTGTCAGCTTCTTTTAGCCATAGCACTGAGCATAGAAAAACAACAAAGTTGTTCCTGTTTTTGTTAAGGAAAAAAAGAGAAAGAGGCAACGCTGATTGTGAGTTAGTTTCTTCTCCAGAGACTTCTTAAGATCATGGCTTATCTAGGCCTGAGTTTCCCTCCTGTATAAAAGGGAGCTGTCAGGGCACCGTGGGGTAGGGCAGGGGTGTTTACAGAGAGGGGAAAGCTGGGTCCTGGTTTTCCCCAGGGAAGACAAGTAACCCAGTGCTCCTGCCCCTGAAGTGGATTGTGGGAAGGGAGCAAGAAGTGGAACCCAAGAAGCATTGTATTTGCGCCTATCCTTGAAATCAGAAATGCTGCACATCAGGAAGTGAAAAGTGGGACTAGGGTGATCAGGCCAGGCCTGGAAAGGCTCCCAGAGGGTGCTGAGCTCACAGCCCAGACCCTCCAATCAATAGGGCATGTCTATTTATAGCAACAGCCCGAAACTTAATTATGATCAAAAGGAGCTATTTAATACCGTGCTTGCCGAAGATGCAACCTCTTGTCAGTGGAAATTAATCAGCAGCTGCTGTGGGCTCTGCCCCCTCGGGCTCCAGAACCTGGGCGGCACCTGGCAGAGCCCTACTGACATCCTGGTGCCCTCACCCTCACAGAGCCATCTCACAGGCAGTGGTCTCCCCAGGCTCCAGGATCTGGGAGAGGGAGAGAAAGGGATGGCAGGAGGTCATGACTCAGCTTGTGGCCTGTCCCCCTCTTGACAATGCTGACTGCTCCAGACCACCTCTCCCTCCGCTCTTTGTCCCTGTGACATTAGCACTCTGTCCTTTGTGTATTTGATGTTCTAGCTCGGTCTTTGCAAGCTACTTCTGAGCAGGTTGTTAGGCTTCCATTTCCTCATCTGAAGACCAGAAATAATGATAGCACCTTCCTCCAGGGGTAGTGATGATGATTAAAATGAATTATCACCTAAATACCCATTTAGAACTATGCCCAGCATGATAACGTAAAACGTCAATATATACAGGTCGCTGGTACTACTGTTGCTTGTTTGGGTTTTTGTTTCATCTTGCTTTTTGAGACAGGGTCTTGCCGTGTGGTTCAGGCCAGTCTTGAACTCACTATGCAGCCCAAGCTAGTGATCTTCCTACCCCAACCTCCCAAGATCTGGGATTACAGGTATATACCACCTCACCTCACTCAGCTGTTATGACCATTGCTACTGGGACTAACTAGGTGTCAGTTACCTTGGCCTCCATTCTCAGTCCAACTGCATGCATTTCAAGGGCAAGAAGAGTGCTTTTGCTTGAAGTTCCCTGTTCAGAGCCTAGCACAGGGCTGCCCATGCAGATAGTGTTTAATATGTGTTGGCTATTTAGCCTGGTCAATTCTAAAGCTGGAAGGATTTACTGTCTCATTCATTCGCTCATCAATTCATTCTAAGAAGCCTCATGGCTCGTGCGTAGAGCCTCCTGTTGGAGGTTCACAAGGATCCTCCATGTGGAAGGTAGAGAAGGGCAGAGAGCGGACCTGGAGGGGCAAGGGGGCTCCCTGCCAGGGCTGCTCCTCTCCTGGCTTGCTGCCCATGGTCTCCCTGGCTAGAGTGGTGGCAGAGGAGGAGAGCTGACCCGTCACAGCAGCTGTCAGGTGGTATCAAGATCTGGGGCCAGGCTCTGTGGGCCAGGCAGATTTCAAAGCTGACTGACTCCTTCTCCTCCCAGGGCCACTTGCAGGGATCATCAGAGATCTTTCCCCATGTAATTACCAGGAAGCAGCTGCTTCTCCCCTAATGGTCGCAGAGCTCCCTTCTCAGTCCTAGGCATTGAGCTCCCTGCTTCCTTTTAGGCCTGCTGCCTTCCAGGCCTGCCTCAACTCCCTCTCCCTTTGTCTGAGAGCCCCAAGCACCCCTGAAGGCCACCTTCCTTTCCCCTGGCAGTGGGACTGCTGTGGAGCACAACACTGTCCCATTGGTCATTCAGGCATGAATCAGACACCAATTTTTTTCTAATCCTAGTTGTAGAGGACCCATGACAGGGAGATTCACATATGAAACTCACTGAGGGTTCCTTCGGACCCCTAACCCCTGGCTTGACTCAGTATACCTGGAACTCTATCATGGTTCTCTTTGACTCTCCAACAACCTTTCCTTAGTCCCCAGCCACATGGATGAGCTCAAGTGAATAGATAGCTCAGACCCCACAGGGCAGCCCCTGCCTCCTCAGAGAATGTGGTAGCTATTAAAGAACCTAAACTGCGATGAAGAAGTCCAATATGCAGTTACACTGCTTTTGTGACATTGAATAAATTACCAAATCCCTCTGTGCCATGGTGTTCTCATCTATATAGTGGGAATGACAATACCTCATTAAATTTCATGAGAATTTGGTGAGATTGTTTATGGAAGGCTTTTAGCATAAAGCTAAAATACAAGTTCTTAATAAAATGCTGCTGATATTTGTGGCATTTTCCTTTTCATCTTATCAGGACTTGGCTTAGGAGGGGGATCTCCTGTTACAAGATCTATGGGGAAGGGAATCAGAGACACCGTCTCCCTCTGGCTTTTCAAGCCTCTTGAGAGTCTGGGAAAGCACTGGGCCCAGAGGAAGCATCCATAGACATTTCTAGGGCCTCTCATCTATAGAATTAAGCACACCATGAAGGGAGGCTCAGTCCATCCTATAGCATCTCTCTTTGAAGAGGAGCAGGCTTCCTCCTGGCCCTGTACCCATGCATGGGAGAAGCCAAGCTGCCTTGGTTGGGATGGGGAGAAGGGAAGCAGGAAAGTGGCAGCCAGTCCTGGAAGCTTCTCTCCTTTATCATGGTGCCAGGAGCTTCCAGCTCTGATAGAAGATGGTGGCGCCTGAGCAGAGGCAAGACAAGTCACTGTCAAGTATCACCTGCACCAGCCTCAGGAGTGCTTCTTCCCTTCTTTAAGTCCAACATATGAAAACAAGGCTGAAGGAAGGGGTGCCTTGGTGGAAGAGCCCCGTGTCCACCTGCCTTGGCCTGCCCTGCTCTGCAAGGTTGGTGGGGATGGCTGAGGACCCTTGGGAGCAGATGTGCTCTACACAGACCTCTGCTCCTCTGAAGGGGCCGTAGGGGTGGCAGTTCCCCACACCAGGCTGAGAGGACTTTCCCATGCTCTGGCTCTGAATCCTGAGGCTGACTCCAGAGGCCTACCTGTTCATGCGCTGAACCCTATTCACAGTCCTCCGGGAAGTGTGCCAGGCTCAGTGACAGCCCCTGAGCCAAGGCATTTTAGCCATGATCTTAGCAGGGACACGCCTGCCGCTGGCTGTGGTGCTGTTCTGGGCCCTAACCCCCTGCTGGCTTTCTGGGGGTGTTCTGCTGCTCGATGGTGTATCTTTGGCTCCCTTTGCTGTCGCTCCTTTATCTTCCCACTCTGTCACTTCAGCACTCCTTTGGAGCTCTTCCCTGCATCTCTGTTTAGATGTTGCTTCCTCGAGAGATTGCCCTAGGCTCCCATGTCTGCAGTAGCCCACTCTAGCCTGCTGAGCATTTCTCCTTAGTATTTATTTCCTCTTGGCATGATTGTCGGTTTAATTACTGTCAGCTCTGTCCTTTCTTTAGCATGTGATCTCCAGAAGGACATGGAACTCTCTTGTTCTCTGCTGTATCTTCAGCACCTTGGCCAGTTTCGGGCATGCTCAGCAAGTGAATGGATGAATGCTCCGCATCTGTTGGGGGCCCCCACACTGGGAACGTTCAAACCAGGTGCCACCTTCATCTCATCCTTTGCTCTTGCCTGCTCTTTTCCTGCTGATGAGTCCCCAGGCCTACAGAAGCCAGGGCTTAGAGACTGTCAAGCAAAAATGGATGCCAGAAGGTGCTGGTACAAGTCAATATAGAGTCAGAATGGTGCAGAGGACACTCAATTATGGCTTCCAAGATATCTGACTTAAATTCTGCATGGGCCATTCAACAGCTGTGACCTCAGACACAGGGCTGTACATAATGTTTATATGCAAAGGATCTGGCACAGTGCCTATGTGCAGTAGGCACTTAGTAAATTCAAGTTTTCCTTATTGCTGGTCTCTACTAAGCATAAGGCTTGGGTAGAGAGCTACTGGTATTGCAGAGGATCCGTCCTGCCTCTTAGGCTGCAAGCATAGGTCTCCTTCCTCACTCTTCTCTAATGCCTACCCACCACCCATAGAGCTCTGCTGTAAAGCCTTGTCATTTCTCCCTTCAGAGGGTTCAAGGAGCTGGGGGAGGTAGCTCAGTAGAATAAGTGCTTGCCTGGCAAGTGCAGGGTCCTGAGTTCAAGAGTTCAATTCCTGGTACTTCCAAAAAAAAAAAAAAAGGTCTCAAGGAAAAGCCTTCACTGATGGCCTCTGCTGCCCATACCTAGGGCTGGGCCCTCCCCTTGGAGCTGTCTGCTCTTGTTGCCCTAACACTGTGCATTCTTGAAATGTACCTCATGTGTCTGCTTTTCAGGCCCTCCCTCTCCTTTGCCTCTCTGTTGCTTCATAATTCTCTGCTCTAACCAGACATCTCCAGTTAATAATTAACCTACTCAGAACTTTGAAGTACCCCCTGGCACCTGCCACAGTGCTTGGGCTGGATTGGGAGAGTCAGACAAGATTCCTGTCCTCAGGGAGCTTGCTGTCCTGTAGGGCCACAGATGCCTGCCGTCCATGCAGGACCAGAAATAAGTGGCATCAGGGTGAGTGGAGGCTGTGTTGTCAAACAGCAGGTTACTGGTCCATTAGTGGATCATGAAATTAATTTAGTGGGTCATGACCAGTGTTTTTGAGAAATTAAATGGAGCAGAATAGAAGTATCTGTGGATGTATCTTACCCATAATAAAGGACAATGTTGTCTTCTTGTCCTGTAAAGACTATCATTTCTACTTTATATGTTGATTGACTGGTTGATCAATTGTGTGTGTAGCTATGTGTGAGTGATATATATTTCTTATTTTAGGTCACAATAGAAATATCAGAGAAACACTGTTTCAAGGTACCTGAAGTTTGACTTGAGGGGTGGCTTGGTGGTAGCCTTTGCCCAGCATGTTGATGACCCCGAGTCCAAGCCCCAATATTGAAAGTGGGAAGTGATTTGATCCCAGTTTTAATCAATTTTACCTGAGCAATGGTGCTTGTAATCCCATTGGTTGGCCACAGTTTTGTCCCACCTCATGCCCACCTAAGCCAGTTCCCATGTCTTTACCACCTTAGACCCGCCTCACTGCATGGTTTTCCTCTATAGAAGTCACTGGAAGAGACAGCATCCTGGGGACCACCCTCTTAGAACCCCCCCCC